>JABSTQ010006490.1:0-27429 GCA_013358835.2 Ixodes persulcatus | reverse complement strand
GCATGAAGATGGCATATTATAATATATCTTATGAAAAAGAAAAAGACGAGATAGTTTGCGACGTACATCGAGGGAAGTTAGGTTTGAAAGGTCCTTAAGTTGGGACACGCTGCTTTTGAAAGAATAGTTACTAGGAATGAATCGGGCTGCCCTGTTTTGAATTGACTCTAGCCTATTGATCAGGCAAGACTGGTGAGTGTCCGATACCGGGCTGGAATATTCAAGTTTAGATCGGACGAGGGTTTTGTATGCCATTAGCTTTACATCCTGTCGGGCTTGGCAGAAGGGCCACCGAAGAAAACTGAGAGTTGTAGATGATTTGTTAATTATGTTATCAGTGCGAGTATTCCAAGACAGATCTTCCGTGGAAAGTGATACCTAGGTATTTCTAGACCTTTTCCGCTTACTCTCGCCCCCGACTGCCAAGTAGGCATATCCGGTATGGGCGACGAAAAAATATCAAAACGTTTCGACCTGCAAATAGTAAAAAAATAGAGGGGAGGCAAAACGAGAATGTGTGACGGTTACGTTTATGTCCTAAATGCATTCTATTGGCGTTGCGACGGCAAAACAATGTTTTTACTCATACTGGAAGTGACGACAATTCCAGTGGCGGCGCCCTTGCGAAAAAGGTTTAGAAGACGGGACAGGGGAAATAGCAACAGAGTTGTAAGAGTAGGATGTAATATATGCTTTTAAATGATTGAAAGAGACAATATTTGTTTTCGCCATATTAATATTCATTTTGACACGTACTCTTCTGTCGCTTTGCTGTTTCGAAGCCGCGCTGTTTTGTCGGGTGCAAATTTGACGCGCCATATTTTCACCGTGCTGTTTTGTCGCGTGTTGTTTGGTCGTGTGTTGTTCTGTCGTGGTGACCACCATCCTCTGACCACGGTGATAGAAGAGATAGGTGTCCGAACGCCGCCGCTTCCAAGAACAAGTGCATCTAAGGTTCGCTCGCATTTATGTCATGAGATGCGCAACAGAGGCTCAATGAAACCTGCTCATTCGCGCATACGTTTTGAGGTCGCGCCCAGCACGGCCTGTGCTGGGCGCAACCGTGCATGTGTGGAAGTCCCTATACCCAGAGTACCCCTGCCGGGAGATGCGCGAAGCCCGAACGAGCTTTTTCCAACTTGACTGGTCTTGTTAGTACACCTGCCTCTTCTTCCACCGCGGCTCTGAGTTTAGCTCATCCGCATCAATATCAACTCGCATCAGCCACAAACGGCGTTCAGTGTACAAAGCTACGTTTCCGTCACTCCACAGAAAATCCCCTAGACTGTGACTGCCGGGTCAGCTTTTTGATGAACATCACCGATTCCAGTGTACAGGGATATTGCAACACGCCCCCTCGGCTGAGTGGCCGTGGCCTATACACGCTGACGGCACCCGATTTACATTGCTACTTTCCTTAAACACAGGAGGTGAAAAGAAAAAAAAAAGAATAAAGCGTTTTTTTGTGAACACTGTGAGCTCTGCATTGTTTCTTGCGGAAGGTGGACGCCTTGCACTGATGACATCTCGGTCATCCCACTAAGTATATACATGCGGAAAAAGAAAAAAAGCCAACGGGTGTCAAGTTGGAGGCGGAATTTCATAGCTACCTGCGGCGCATAACCTTGATGGCCTCCAGTTAGGAGGTCCCGGTAATATTTTTGTGAATACTTGTCTTCTACGGGCATAACCGCTTCGAAGTCTAAAAACATTAAACTCGTCTCGATAATTTCGATAAATCCAGAGAGCACAGAATGTGTCCTGCGTGTACTATGCGTGCTTTGCACACACGACAGGCTATTCTGTTTTCTTGGTTTATCAGAATCATCGAGGCAAGTTTAAATTACTTTAGGAGTAGGGTGTCACGAGCATGGTTTCATGAGAGGTGTTCCATAGGGTTTGTTTTATTGATAAGTGCGTATAGGACTTTGAATTTGTAGTGCTCCCTGGACTGTGAGGAGTCCCTTGTGGTAACTGAAACAATCGCGAAAGAAGGACCTTTACCGCACCCTTTGCTCTATCAATTGACTTTTGCCTGAGGTTCTGATGTCATACGCCCGCTGCGCTATTCCTCGGTAAGTTGTGATTCACCCCGTGACGCAGAGTTCAGGTGGGGACCTAGGCTTTGTTGAGAATCAGCGGCGCTTTCCGACGGTCGCCTGCCGACTCCGTTTCACTTTTAAGCCCGCACGCAGCCGACCCTACGATTCGACGAAGCCAATCACGCATTGGCAAAACTGCGTCGTGAAGGGTTGCTTATAGTCTTTGTATATCGGCTATCGGGGACTAAACAAATCACGCACAATGAAGGCGCCGTGATATTGAGCTATTGTCTTACGTGATTGATTTAGCGTGTGATAGGAAACCGAAAAAAAAAAACAAGCGCCGTAACGACGCACGTTTTGCACTGTTTGATTTGACTTCGGTTTTAGCTCAAGTCCAGACTCAGCTGACGGTACGAGCTTATGAGACCAATCAAACAGCAGTTGCCCCTTGGTGAAAAGTACTTCAAAATCAGTATACTGAATGTATACTAATGGTATACATTTATTCTACACCATGAAACACTTTCGGTGAAAGCTTGAGGTTGTTACATGAAGGCGCCGATTTCTCAAGCCAATTTCAAAGCGAGCTTCCATTCATAACACAACTTCGCTTGTGCGGCTCAGAAGCTGATTTGCGCTGCATGTGACTATGCAAGGTGGAGCATCTTATGGCCCCATTATTAGCCGTGGTTTCCTCGGCCTCCTGTCCTTTTGCTAGCAGTGGATGCAGATATCTGAAACAGCGTGTAGTGCGCTGAGACCTGCATGACAAAAACACTGGATTATCATGCAAACATAATTTGTCGACTAGTCTATGAGGCAGCATGCAAGTGGCGGTGCACTTTGAAAACAACTACAGACATCCATTTCCGAGCTAAAACACCGCGGTATTCTTCATTACCGCTTAAACTGAGACACGTTTTTAAAAACATAAGGAAATATAGGAAATTTCCCGATAAAATCTAGCGAAAGGGTGGCTTGGGAGGTTGGCGGTGGTCGGCAACGATTGGCCCATGCCTCGCTGGTGTCGGTGTTTGCGATTGAACATAATCCGGCATCGTGTGTGAGCTGGTATGTAGTGTGTGAGTAGGCGCAGTAGGAGTGAATGGCGTCAAGGAAGAGATACCTGGAAGACAATGCACCTGTCGCGTGCACAACTTCCTGGCGAAGAATTCGCGCACTTGCTGGACTCGATCCCGCGTCATCAGTCACTTCTGTCCAGGGCGTTGGCAGCACTGCGTCATCCCATGCTCCCGAACAAGCGAGACATGTGACTCTGGAGCGTCCCCAGATAGGTATGAAACCCGCAACAATAGTATTGCTTTCTCAACTTCCTTGTGTATGTTGGTGATCGAATTAAATTAGAGGTGTTTAAGTCGTTATCAATGACAGTTTAGGATAGAATATTTGTACTCGAATTTAATTACCAGTGGTTTGAACGCCATCAGTGTGAGGTTAGGATAGCAGGCACGTGGCCCGGGGGGGAGGGGCGTGCCCCTTCCCCCCAAATTTTTAATTTTGCTAGGGCCTCCTCTCTCCCCTTCCCCTCATACAGCATTTTGCCATGGGAGCGCCTCCTCCCCCTCCCCCCCCCCCCCCCACACACACACACACACACACAACAAAATCCTGGCTACGTACTCATCTCTGTTACGTCACGGCGCGGTGGTGGCGCGTCGGTCGCACTTCCGGTCTGGGGCTGTGGGCGGAAGCCCCCATGTGAGACGTGTATTCCTGCGTTGTTTTGAAAGGAACCTGACAAAAAACTGCCTTCTCGTCAAAACGCCGCGACTGGGGCTGTACCGAAATGGTCGAGAAAGGTTTGAAGATCAGTTTTCATGTGCTCGGTTCGTCCGAGAAGGTGGATATGTGCCGTGGAAATGGAAAACCAGACGCCGTCGGACCACGATTGCTTGGGCGGGAAGCACTTTGGGTTGGATTCGTGGATACTTGTGGTCATCGGATTTATTTGTTTTGTGCCAACATGAGCGCCGGAAAACCGTCAAGTAGTACAGACCACCTGCGGACTACGTTCAGTGCGTCTTCAAGTTCAAACGGCCCCCTGATCGTTCGAACTGTCGTCTGCTCTTTCAAACGCTTCTGCTTGTCGTCTGCTCTTTTAGACGACACCGGCCCGCAGACCAAATGTTGGCCCGGTACTTGCAATAAGAAGTAAGTACAGGCCTCAGAAGACTTAAGCTTGAAGGTTGGTAAGCATGCTCGATGTAAACAGTAGATACAAGGAGATGTTGATCATTGTTACCAGTCGCCATCACCGACTTATTATGCCTGATTCACTTGGTCCGATTCTGCTTGCGATTTTCAGTATCGACGTCGACCATCTCAGCTACGGTTCACGCTTTTGCAGCCCGAGTGACGTCGCGATTGAAAATTGCGAGTGAAATCTCATCATGCTATTCAGGCTTTAGCGCACACTCTGCGGCGTCCACGCGGAATGAATCGCCGCATGTTACATTATTCACGCCAAGTTTTGCGGTGCAACGAGCCTGGTTAATTTAGCTGAGGCCGCTCAAGATAGTCCGACATCGCCAGGAAGACGTAGAATCAACAATTCGAACGCTAAAAAGGGCAGGAAGACTCACACCGATGCCGACAACATCGCATTTCAATGGTTTGTTTATGGGCGACAGCGAGCTTCTTGCCCACACTCCATCGCGCATGCGCGGCGCAGGTGGCGACCACTAGGGGCGCTCCGATTTGTTTGTAAACATGAGTTGGTGTATAGCATATTTCTACTCGATTTAAATTAGCAATGCTTTAACCGCCATCAGTGCGAGTTTATGATAGTATATTTCTACTCGAATTATTTTGACCGTGGTTTAATCGCCATCAGTGGTTAGGATAGCATATTTTTACTGCATTAAATTAGCAATGCTTTAATCGCCATCAGTAACAGTTTAGGATACCATATTGTTACTCGAATTAAACAAACAGTGCTTTAATTGCCGTCAGTGGCAGTTTTGGGATAGCATATTTGTCACTGTCATCATAGCTACTGACAAATACGTGCTAATGTTGCATTGTTCTCTGCTCTGGCGAAGGGGGAAAGTCGGGGCATTCAAGGAGGCGTCCCTTCTGGGTCAACGTCACCACCAGATTCTGAGGTCGGATTACTACAGTTACAGCAGGAGCAGTTTGTTCTAGGATCCGGGGCTTTGTAACCAAATAGTTCATTGCCTATATGCGCGGATAATGTCGCCTATAACCATTGGAACCACCAGCAGCTTTTCATGTAAAATGTTTATAGGATATTAATTTTAAACTGTTTGACCAAAGCACACGCAAACCTGCGGTCAATTGCACTTGACTATACTTGAGTAACTTCTTTGAAATGGGATACGTTTTTTTTGTTTTTTGTGTGTGCTAAAGCTCTCTGTACTTGGGAGAGCCTGAGTTTTTTGGCAATACATATTTTTATAAGTAAATAAAAGATTGGTTGCATGTTTGGTCATTCGGTCAAACAGGTTTAAATACGGTACTTTCAGTAAGGGCATCGTTTGTGAGCAAGTAGTTGGTTACGTGCTTCATTAGAGAGATTTAGCAGATCGTTTTTTAGCCCCGATAACGGCACCCGATAACGATACGATGCATGTCCAAGGCCGCCGGAGGAGAGAGGAGGTTTCGTTATCGGGGCGAAAAAACGATCTGCTAAAACTCTCTATCGTCAGGACCGTTACCTTGAGGCGGGAGCCCGCACTGCGTTGCCATTACACAGTTTTAGCAGACCGTTTTCTGCCCCGATAACGATACCCGATGGCAGACTTGTACACGTTACTGAAAAATAGTAAGGGATTACAATTACAATTACTCAAGGCTAAATTGTAATTAATTACAATTACAATTACCCTTTCATAAAAGTAAGTGACCGTTACACCAAAAAGTAATCCGTTACTTTCGTGGCGTTACTTTCAACAATATTGCCTTCAATTAAGAAACAAAAGAAAGAGGTTTATCCAAGTTCTTTTGTTGAAGCCTGTACCGTTTAATGACCTTGATTACTTTGAGCAACAGCTGACTCTCGAAAGTCTCGTCAGACATTTTTTGTTATTTCTTACTCAATATGTTGACTGCACGCTGAACACCCTTTGAACTAAAGCACTGAATGGGAGTGGCATATTGTGTCTCAAAAATGTTTTATGCTCTGCATTGAGCTTTTTCAGCGAAGCAATGGAAGCACTATTTACCTCAAAGATAGAGCAAAGCTTCGTCGTTGCAGCCGTTTCCTGATATTCGAGAGTTTTAGTAGATTGTTCCGATCGTTCCCGACAATAGCAAAACCTAGTTGTAACAGTAAGGTGATAATTAAATAATAAATAAGTTTTGGCTCTATATTCTACTTCCTTTGGTTCTGAACAGGTCGAGCTTCGGTTGAGTCGTTGTTGAATAAAAAAAAACCTTTTCCAGTATATAAATATAAATAATCGAGAAAGAAAAGGGGCATTCATAACAACTATTAGTTAGAACATCGGTTAAAACAAGGAAATGTAAACGCACGTTTGCCGTGTGTACCTTTCTTGGTGCCGTTCAAAAACGCACGGAGCACGAACCGACCCACTCACGAGTTTCACTCTCCCCTCAAGCCCAGAGTATCTAGTCTACGTCAGCCACATTATGTTTTATTTGTAAAAATATCTGCTCGAGATAAGATGAGTCCCCGTAAAAACAGAAAGAAGAAGAAAGGATGACTATTACCATTTTCCAAGTGCTCGCAAAAAGCTGGCTCACAAAAAGCGTGATTGAGATGCAGATAACCTGGCTGAAATTCACAAATAAGTGGGCCAACCCTAGAAGTTGGACCACAAAAAAAGCAAGTAGCTTTTATAACACGGTCAAATAAGGTGAAAAAAAGCAGAAAAAAATACATCCTGTTTTCTAAGAGAAGATGATAAGTGTGCATCGACCAACGGGGATGCTTGTGGCAATAACACCTTCACATATTATCACATCTCTTTTAGTAGATTTTAGGGTAGACGGAGCGTTGTCTCGTGTTGTGACATTATGAAAAGGGTCGTAGTCACTATAACCGAGAAGGACATTGTTAATTCTTGTCGGCGCACTGACCGCCTCGATCCTCTCGAAGAGGCACACAATCACTTAGTGTCCTCCACTCCCCGTCTTCGATCGCAAAGAAAAAACCGGGATAAAAAAAAAAAAGCGGATATAACTTGCCCCCCCCCCCCCCTTTTTTTTTTGTAGAAATGCCCATTTGGGTTTTTCGACAATGTTGTTAGGACCTAAAAAAATAAATTCAGGAACTTGGTGACGCAGAAAAAAAAAAAAAAAGGCTTTGCGGAACTGAAGAGTGCCAAGCCTCCCTTTGCGCTGTCAGTGTCACTGCGCTCGACTTTACCAAAATAAAAACAACCCTTTCTTTAGGAAGGGGAAGGGGGGGGGGGAGGGGTCCTAAAAAAATGTAACGGATTACAAGGAATCCGTTACGTAAAAATGTAAGGGAATTACTTTAAAATTACTCTAGAAAATCTGTAATTATTCCGTTACTAAATTACTGATAAATGTAAGGGATTACATGTAATTTCGTTACTTGTAACGGATTACGTACAAGTCTGCCCGATGGATGCCCAAGGCCGTCGGATTGGTGCCGAGTATCCGTGTCGGGGTTATCGGAACGGTCTGCTAAACTTTCTATTGTGAAGGCTGCGATTCCAAATGTAGACGGGTGGGTCCCCTGTGTATGCGGGATAATAACATAGGGTCATAGGGCGAGGGAAAGGACAATGGAGCTGTGGAAATCTTAAATCTCTGCACTCTAGCGTTCCGTTTGCTTTCTCCTCTCCGTCCTTCTTTTTCTTCGCTCTCTGTTCTTAAGCCTGCGCATTACGTCATCGTTGGAAGATCCTCGACCCACCACAAGCGGCAAACAGACCGAAACTCGACCACAGAGTTGGCTTCTCATAGCCTGTGTTACAAAAAGCAAACTCTTGTGGCTTTGGAGCAACATAACTGCTCGGAGTCAGCCTTAAAGTGCAGCATGGCAAGGAACGAGTCATATTTTTATGAAACTGAGAGTGTTATAATGAGATTGAAAGAATAATGCCACGCGCGTCGGCGAGCGAGCTCGTGCGTGGCCGAGGGGTTACCGCACTTAACTTTCGCGCGGTAACCTGGGGTTCGATTCCTGGGAGCGCCGCGTCTTTTATTTTCTTTCAATTTAGATTTCTGGTAATCTCGAGAACCGTGTTGCCTGTTCTAGGTTAGAATGTTCTAAGCGCCGAATCTTCTAGGCCGATTGTTCTAGAAGTCCACGCGTGTACAAAAGGGGCCCCGCGTGGCGAGCCGGAGTCAGTTTCGCCCCAGCGTTCGACACTGCTGTCACGCCGACTTCGACGCCCGCGACGCTCTGCTTTCTTCTGTTTCCTTTTCTTTATTTTTGGGCACAAGTTCGCCCCATTAAACGTTTACTTTCTTCAGTTATTATAGCCTCATCACTTGTCATTCGTGAAAATATTAGGCATCTTCGCAGCGTATGGAAAGCGATGATACCAGCTCGAGTGAAGCAGAAGGTGGTAACCATCCCGTCTGACTCAGAAGAAAGAAATGATGACACCACTATGGGTGACTCACAAGGACGCAGTGGCGACACTACCACGCGTGACTCACAAGAGCGTTGTGATGACGCCACCCCAGATGACCCACAAGGGAGCGAGGCCGACACCGCCCCGAATCAATTACAAGGAAGTAACGGTGTAGCCGCCTTGGTAATGGCATATAGCTTAGGCCATAGGCAGAGTGACAAAGCTACAGCGGACTTGCTTCAACTCCTCAACATCTTTGCCCCCAAAATCCTGCCAGGATCTAGGTACTTACTCCTCATGGCGCTGGGGGTGAAATGTGAAGCTGAGAGTCATTGTCGCTGTCCAAGAGGTGCAGGTTACTTAGGGACCTGTGTTGAACCGCTTTACTGTCAGAACTGCGACACGAAACTCGAGCACGATTTATGCCCGCATTTTTAGTCATGCCGTTAGAGCAGCAATCAAAGTGCACCCTGACACAACCCACCTTGAAATTGGCAGATCGGCATCAAGACCGTCCTGAATTTTGTGATTTGTCTGATGGCTTGATACACATGCAGCTTTCCGGCGACTTTTCTGAGCACGATGTTTCGTTGCTGTGGAATACACCCGGAATTCAGGTGTTCGAAAAGTCCACCTTTAGTATCTGGCCGATTCAGTGCCAGATACTACAACTTCACCCTGCCGAACGTAAAAAACACATGTCGATGCCAGCACTCTGGTTTGGCTATACAAAGCCTAATATGACATCATTGTTAACTCCGTTCGTTAAAGAGTGAAAGAAACTTGAAAACGACATTCTTACAAGAAAAGGAGACAAGAGCGTCACTGAACACGTTTTTGCACTAGTCTGCTCAGTGGATGCAATTGCACGTCCGGCTGTTCGCAATAGCAAACAGTTCAATGGCCATTTTGGATGCGGATTGTGTTATCATTCCGGTGGAGCTCACTATGAATACATGGTGCCTGCGCCTGAGCAGAGAACTGCCTCAGAGCATCTTCAGGAAGCGGTGGAGGGAACTCCTGAGAATCCTTCAAGGGGAGTTAAAGGGCCGTCCATTGTTATAAAGCTATCTTGCTTTGACATAGTCGCTGGGTTAATTCCAGATTCCATGCATTGCGCCTGTCTTGGAATGTTGCGGCAGCTCTTCAAGCTTTGGTTGGATAGTGAGCACCATCTCTCCGCATGGTACATTGGTACACGCGTAGCTTCTCTTAACAAGCTGTTGCTGGCCATATGTCCCCCTGTTGAGATCACGGGAACACCTCAAAAGTTTGAGGAGAGATCGTATTCGAAAACTTCTGAACTGAGAGCCTTTACTCTATTTTATGGCTACGTTGTGTTAAAGCCTGTGCTACCACGCAAGTACTTCAAGCATTATGTGCTCTTTGCCTATAGGATTTTCCTGCTAGTGCAAGAAAATATCTCCAAACTCGACATATGCCATTCGCGGGCACTCTTGGAAACGTTTGTCATGCAAATGGGTAGACTCTATGGAACGCAACATATGTCTTTCAACGTCCACCAGCTGGTACATCTGGTTGATTTTGTCGAAGCATGGGGCCCTTTGTGGACAACGTCTTGTTTCCCCTTTCAGGGAAAAACGCTGTCCTTTTGAGCTACATCTCGTGAACAACGGGTGTCGCTGAGCGAATTTTCACTAAATTTTGGTGGTGGCAAAATGTCTTGGCGTGGCAAGAAAAACAAGCTTCGGAAGAAGCTGGATTGTTCTAGAAAAGATGCTTTCGCGGAAAACGGTTGGAAGAACAGGAATCCGTTTGCCGTAAGGGGTTGTAGCGTACAAGAGGGGGTCCAGTGCAGCGTCGAACTTGCAATTCGAGGGGGCCTTGGAGAACTTGCTGGGTACGGTGCCATCTGTTGTGACATATTATCGCAGATTCCAGTCTTGCGACACCGTTTGGTGCTCCGAATCATACACAATGCCAAAAAGGCTAAAATGTGTAGCACATGGTTGAAAAAACCCCGAGACTGCGGGTAAACGACACGACACTAAAAAGTCTCGAACACAGCTGAAATTTTTATTTTCCGAAACCTGGTTATATAGGCACTTCGATACAAAAGAAAAAAAGGGGGAGAGGGTGAAAACCCCAAAGAATGCCACTTTTTCCACCGACGTATCCTCTGACAAAACAACAAGGACAATGGACTCTGCCTCATGCACTTCTCTTATCTTTGACCCCTCGCTTCACGACCACCAAACACACTGGTACATTAAACATTTTAGTGAAAAACCCGAGACTGAGGTAAAGACAGACGACGACAGGGAAGAGAAGGAGAACGTCTCAAACACAGCTAAACCTTTATTAAGGAAAGAACCCTTTATATAGGGTTGAAAAAAGAAGGAAGGAAACGGAACTCTTCTTCACATCACCCCTCTCCACAAAAGACACGACACCACTTCTCTCTACAAAAGACAAGACATCGGACCTCTCACAATGGGGTCAAAACAACAAAGTAACTGACCGCACAAAGATAACACATAAAAAAAAAAAAAAAAAAACAACAACGCTGGGAAAATCACAGAATGCACTGGACCTTTCACCGAGAAAGTCAGCTAAGAAACTATACACAAAAAAAAAAAAAAAAAAAAAAAATTGTTAACATTATTATTAGAGATTTAGAAATCGCTTCCATTCCGCATCTAAAGACAAAGAAGGCTTGTTCACTGCGTTCCCATGCTTCGTTATTGCGATTGACTCTTTCAGCAGGCGCTTGTGGTCGTTTTTTTCTGCTACAATCGTGGTTGTAGAGTTCCATAAAGGCACGCAATTCCTACACTCCTGAATATGCTTGGATACCTCGGAATATGGATCCTTGTTTTTGACACAACGTTTATGTTCACCTAGTCTATCATTAATACAACGCTTCGTTTGACCTATATAGCACAAACCACAATCAAAGGGGATCTTGTAGACTATACCTGAAATACATGTAACGCACTTTTCTCTGTGTTTTTTCAAACAACCTTTCTGGGCGGAAGCGAACGGAGTTAACCGTTTCAAACTGCTATCTGTGCTAAACGCCATGCGTAAACCAAACTTATCACCGACTGATTTTAAATTGTGTGAAATTTTATGAAAAAACGGTACGACTACAAACTTTTTGTGCTCGGGCATTTTCCTAATTTGTTTGTCTTTTGCAACAATGTACGAAAGCTGCTTGGAAATAAATTCTTGAGGATATTTTGCAACATTTAGCCGGGAAAACACAACTTGAATCGATGTCATAATGGAGTGCCAACAAGACTTTTGAACCGCGTTGTTAATCATGTTTCGAACTAATCCTGCCTTGACATGCTTTGAATGGCAACTATCAAAAGGAAGTACTGGTTTTGCCTTTTCTTTGCCATACGACCAACATAAACCGGGGACCAATCTGAGCTGGAGGTCTAAATACTGGAGGACGTTGTTGGCTGGTTTTTCTATAGAAAACTGCAACTCCGGTGCCTCCCTGTACACGGTATTCTCAATGAAACCAGCAAGGGCTGAGTCACGGACACATACCAGAATGTCATCCACGTATCTCCTAATAAGTACTGAGCTCGGGTTAATATGTTTGATCATCTCATGCAATTTTAGGTCTAAGCTCCGGAGGTATATTTCTGAAAGGGCCGGGGCGACAGCCGAACCAATACATACGCCTTGACGTTGAATGTATTTCTGCTCATCATAGTCTACCACTGTCGACTTTAGATACAGTTCAAGTATCCTTAGAAAATTATTGATCTCTATACCAGACTGGGACTGAAAGCGAACTAAATTCTCCTCTAGAAACGAGCGGACCCTAGAAAGCAAAATGGCTGGTTGGAGTGAATAATACAAATCCTTGATATCCGGTACACAGTTCCTACATTCGATCAGATGTTCTGACACTTCGGAGTACGGGTCTTTTTTCTTTATACAACGTTTGTGTTCTGTCAAGCGCTCATTTATACATCGTTTAGTTTGACCAATATAACAAAGGCCACAGTCAAAGGGTATCTTTTAAATGGCACCCGACGAACATTCCACATCCTTTTCTCTGTGTTTTATCGCACAACCTGAAACAGTCGAGGCAAAAGGGGTCAAACGGCTCAGTCTATAGACCTTTTCTGCTTACTCTCGTCCCCAGCCACCTAATAGGCGTTTCCGGTATGGGCGACGAAAAAAATAATCCAACGTTTCAACCTGCAAATAGTAAAAAAATAAAGGGGAGGCAAATTGAGAAAGTGTGACGGTTACGCTTATATCCTAAATGCCCTCTATTGGCGTGGCAAAAGCAAAACAATGTTTTCGCCCATACTGGAAGTGACGTCAATTCAAGATGGCGGCGCACTTGCAGAAAAGGTCTATAATCTGCTGAACGATGCTTCTTTCGCGATGGTGCACGCACTTGCAGTTTATCAAGATCCAACATCTTGTTCGAAAGTATCGCACTGTGTGCTGATCAAAGAGCTAGAGACTGCGCCAATGTTACCATACAAGGAGAGCCAGCTGAATGTGGCTGTCATGCATGTACGTGCGATCAGCTCGCGAAGAAATGTGTGGTAATGGAGCAAAATGCCGAGACGTTTTGGTCATTCCGGTTCCCAAGAGAATTAAACGAGACTAGGTTTGTAGACTTGCCAATCTTAAATTCGCGGCACAGCATTTGTTTATCAATCACAAATGCATTAAACACCTAGGCAGGTGTACAGATTTGAATGTGAGTAACCAGCACATGAATTCTCGAGAATTTTCCTCTCATTGGTGTATAATGTACCATTTATGGCTTTTAGAGCGCAGCTCTTAGGCGCCCGTTTCCGGCTTGAGCGGCGTCGCCGTCGCCGTCGGCGTAACCGCGCGGTGCATGTTGGGACATGCACCGCACGAGCCCCCCCCCGAGGTCACGTGACCCCCCCTCCTCCTGTGGTCACGTGACCCCCCCTCCCCGGAGGAGATTGAAGGATGAGGGGAGGAGGAGAAGGATGAGGAGGGGTATACCCTCCCCTGAGTACCCTTCCCTCCTCCTCCTCCTCAAGAGCTGCGCTCCAATTCGGCGTTACATGAGTTGTAAACGGCTTTCATTTTTTTTTATTGTTGCGCTATATGTTCTCTTGAATTTAAATTGTGTTACTTGGGTCGTGGATTGTGTGTTTATTATTTCCTCTGTTTTTGCGTTGATGGTCTTTCACCTTTCGGATATTTGCTGCAGTGATTTCATTCCCATTTAGATATCATATAAGAATAATGTGCTCCGACATACGACCACTGTGTCCAACGACTGGCGAATAAAAGTGTTTGTTAAATAAGATTTTTAATTTTTATTCGTTTAATTATGGGAAGCTGAAACTGTCTTCGATCCATTGTCGTAGATGAGGAACGGTTGTGGTACTTCCCCTTCGGTTGTTGCCCAGATGTCTGTGACCTGGAGCACTGTGGTGGACTGTGGCTCCGTTGGGCGCAGCCGGCTTCTGTGCTTGCTCAGGTCATGACGTACCGTCCCCAGCTTCCCGATGTTCTCGCGCACAGCTGTCGACGAATTGCCTAGTGCTTAAGCCAAGAGCTTGCTTGGAGGTTCTGAAGTTTATTGTGCTTATCGTTTCAGGTCTTTTCGTAACTTCGTCACCTTAGTACCATTGGCGTCGTTGGCGTGGTTGTGCTCAGTCACCGACCAGAAGCGAGTGATCTGCAATACCAAATGGTATATTAACACAGGCATATGAGACGATGTTTACTTTGAAAAGAAAGTAAGTTGAAAACTTCTTAATATAAGAATCGTTTGGAGTGTGTACCTAAAGATACCCACTGAGAATGTATATTTTTCTCTACAAGGACGTAGTATAAAAAATTATGATAGCTCTAATAAAGGCAGAGCACCCGTTTTACATTGAGCACTTAAAATATGCTAAATTGCTTGCCAATGTGCATGTAGTCTATAAATGCCGTTCAGATAGATTGTTTTTTTTATTTATTGGTAACATTTAATGTTGTCATTAGTAAACTTAAAAAAGAATTCAGTTTTAACGCATTCACAAAATCAGTTTCTCATCACAAATAAAATTCAAAACCCTTTTTGAATGACGTAAGTAGCTACACATACATTGTGGTTAGTAAAGAAAATCACATACATCACAAATATACAAATGCACCCACATCTCATAAGTAATCTATGCAGGCGAAAACAAAGATTGTTATACTCACAGCATGGTCCGTAGCCATTTCTCCTTTGCATCCGCCTGTTCGCTGCGTACGACACTGCCATCGGAATCCACCCGTTCTTTGACTGCATTTGTACATAATCACAACCGCCAAGCAGAACCTTCGCCTTCCCCTGTTAGTACGAATAACCTCCAGAAAAGTTCGCTTTATATAACAAATGCATTCCGAGCACTGTTCGACCATGCAACTCTTAGCCAATAGGAATTTGGCAAAATGCGCTTAGAGCTGAAGACCCCGGGGTCAATCTTTACTAAACAAAAGACCGTTTCCTATCTCCGTCACGAGGAACAACATAACAAAAGGCGCCCCCTCTACTCCTGATTCCAGTATGAACGGGGACAAAATAAGAAGTAAGACATACGTTTATGTGCGGTACAACGGCTGATAAAACGAGTTAGAGTGATTGTTTATAATGTAATTAAGTACAAAGGTACAAAGGTGCCAGCGTCCTTACCGGCTGCTGCCACCTTCTCAGGCAACTTGTTTGTCTTTTGTGCCAGCGGACCGTTCAAGTCGAATTTGTATTTGACTTGAAAAAATAAAATGATTGATTGATTGATTGAGGTGCAAGCGAGCTAGAATGATTGTGCCGTTTGTCACCGAAACATTGGTCGCTGTGTTACGTTGAAGCCTAGCTTTGAAAAGACGAAATTTTTGGTGAGCTTTTCTCCGGTGAGCCTTTCTCCGGGATTCAGAATTTCGACACTCTTTCTGGAACAAGGAGTGGAGTTGAGTTAGTTTATTGTTCATTTCGAAGAAGAAAAAACAGCGCTAAAGACGAAATACAAGTACAAGGAGTACACAAATAAAGCACTGACTTACAACTGAAATTTTATTCTGCACAATCCAACAAGAAAGCATGAACTGGACAAGAGAGACACAAAGACAATCAAGCAGATAACAAACACCCCATCATGACACAAGCTTACACAAACGTGCCCGACTTTTTTATGGTCTTATTCCGACACCCTCTCCCTCTAGTTTCACCGTAGTCTACACCTACTGTGAAGCAAATTAACCGAGGAAAATATTGAGCTGTATTTTTATTTTGACAGGGTATCTCATTTTCTCCACTAGCTGTCTTGTTCTGCCCGGGAGCGGAGCAAGATTAGATGTTTGTGACTTTTGTTTTTAATGAATATATTATACTTGCATTCACTCCAGTCAAGTCATTTTTACTGTTGCAACTCCAAGATGCCAAAGATTTTCATATAATGTATTATTTATTTGCAATTAGACAAAACAAAAACAGCATCGATATAAAAATGTTTGTCTCATTTTGCCCCGCCTTACCCTATGCTACGCGCACCATAGTCCGGAAAATATGGTGATCTTTTTTATTGCGGTGTACAGACATCACAGCGCATTGCTGTACAAAGATGGAACGTTCATGCACTCGGGAAAACTTCGGATAAAAATGTTTGCATGTCATAATACATAAAGCATAAATATATAATAACGTGTGCAATCGACGCGGTACGTAGGGCTCGCCAATGGGTCGTGCAGTTCCCCTGCTTGCAACGGAAGGTGCTTGACGGTTCGTGGTGAGCGATGGGCCCGAATTTTCCAGTACATAGCTCACTGCTTTGGGTTACGCTTGCCGTAAAACACGAAGAAAGAAGACACAGTATCGGGAGTCGCGGGTTTGTTGGCCCGACTCGCGAGCCGTCTCGCCCAGCATTAGACTTTTGCGCCTTAATTTCATTTTATTGTAAAACAGTTTTCTGTTTCCATTTTTCCCGATCACGGCCTTAGCACCACGCCTGGTACCAAATAACATGCATCCACTGACAACGAAGTTGGCTACCTACGACGTGCCAGAAACTGCTTCGTTATGCTTTCGCACCTGACACGCCCCCTCCACCCATATCTAAATAAATACCTTCGCTAACACAGGTATGAGTAAAGTTTTATACCCGTCGCAGGAAATCCCATTTATAAACCCTATATAAAATTATGCTAAAGCTTAAGTGACACGGCATTAATGATAACAATTATTAGAGGTTTTGTGTCGCAATGACAACGTAGGCAATATTGCGGCAATTCCAGTTTATTTAAAAGGCACTAAAAAGGGGTTTGTGATAGTAGGATAAAAAATCCAAATGGAGTAAATAGCCAGTTTGTTTTCAAGAAATCACATAGAATACAGAAGAAGACTAACCTGAAGAGCTCTGGAAAGCTAGATCGCCGACGTCTCTGGTGAAAGAGACGATTCCGTAAAATGTGCTCTACTGTCAGCCCTTTCTCACAATAAACACAGTGCTTTATATCTTTGCGACGAAGAAGGTTCATTTGTGTCAAGGAAGTATGTTCAATGCTAAGGCGGTAGACCTTGTTGTCATATTCTTTCTCCCAGTCCAATTGCAATTTACCTCAAAAAATGATTTCTTCAAAAGCGGTTTAAGATATCGGTAGGGTAAGCCACACGTTGTTATTAGTGCATCTTTGACAGATGCAGCATAATCTATATGCTTTCTCATTCTCTGGAATCTCAACATAACTTTGTACTCAATAAGTTTTATGCCACATATGAGTTAAAGAATTTCGTTCATTTTACTTCGTGCATCTTGAGTGAGAAGATATTTTGTAGGGAGTCGCGAGGATACTGCCAATAACACACTTTGTGAGTCGAGAAAAAGGGTAGCTTTCCTTATATTGCTGTTCATTCTGTGTTCAACGGCTAGTAGGATTCCATAAAGCTCTCCGGTAAAAGTGCTTGCTGCACTGTGAAGCTTTAGAATTTTCGCGAATGATCCAGACTATACTGTGCAGCAAACAAAAGACTATGATTTCGACCCATCAGAATAGATTTATGCGTAGTCCATGTCTCGCTCAGGAAAGGAACTCCTGCCTTAGAACTTGCACCGAGACAACTCGCTTACTATATTTTTTAAGTGACCAGTCACAAACGGCTAGAACTCCGTCTCAAGGAGCAGCTCTCTCTCCGTGATTTAGCACGGCAATATCACAAAGGGGGACAGAGAGGGACTCACTAAAACTCTGAACACGAAAGATGAGTGGCCGTACAGTATCCAACTTATTTTCAAAATGTCGAGATAATCGACAGGTATAAACGTCACTGTAGGCTGAGTCTTGTGGATTGGAATAAACCCTGAAAGCTCACACAAAGACTCAGGTACTGTTTGCATTTCTCCAGTGGCGTCTGATTTCTATCGGCGTTTAAACTCAACACAGGAGATGTTGGAAATGTACCTGAGGCAAGACGGAGCCCAAAATAATGAACTAGACCTAGAATCTTCAAAATAGATGGCCGTGCTGAGTCATACATGTTTGCACCATAGTTAAGGCGAAACCGAACCAACCGAACATTTGGTGAACTTAAGCATTTGCGTTTTAACTCCTTTAAATGGGGCACGAAACTGAGCTAGTTGTCGAAGATTACCCCAAGAAATTTGTATTCCTGTTGAACGGATATGTCAATGTTATTTAGAAGCAAAGATGAGTCCAAAGACAATCTCCGGTGCAAGAAAAATTGACCACAGGAGAGAGGGAGAAAATTTGAAACCATTTTCATCTGACCATTTGCTCATCCTGTTGATAGTAAGTTGTAGTTGCAGTTCACAACTGGAGAGGTTACATGAAGAGAAAGAGATCTGCACGTCGTCTACATAGAAAGAAGATACCGATGGTGGTATCACATTTGCAAAAGTTAATTTTTGCAGAAAATAGAGTAACACTTAGGACCCATCCTTGAGGAATCCTCCTTGCTTGCGCGAAGACATCAGACAGTGTGGAGCCTAAGCGTACTTCAAAGGTACGCTCACTTAGGAAGTTCCGTATGCACTGAAGCATGCGGCCACGCACACCGCAGTTGTGCAGGTTCCGAAGGATTCCATACCTCCACGTGGTATCGCAGGCCTTTTTTAAATTAAAAATACCGAAACACAATGAGGGCGGAGAACAAAATCCTCACGAATAACGGTCTCTAGACGGACAAAATGATCAGTGGTTGATTGTCCCTTCCGAAATTCGGACTCGTTCATATCGAAAACGTTCTCACCTTCCAAAAAATAAACCAAACCCCGATTGATGAGATTTTTATGTTTACCCAAGACAACTAGTGAGTGCAATAGGATGGTAACTTTTGGGGACAGAAAGTTTACCATGTTTCAAGAGAGGTACAGAGCGACCCAGGCAACCACCGTCAGATCGCACGTCTACAAAATCCCTTCTGTCATTATAGGCGTACCGGAGTATCAGCAATATTGGCGACGGTTCGCCTCAGCCTTCCCCCAGAGATTACAACTCGGCAATAATATTAAGCAATTACATACATTACAAAAACGCGCGGATCGGCTATTTGATAATTTGCCCCGTTTTCAATCGACTTCCTATAGTTTGAATAAACATAAAGTATTTGCGGTAGATAACCTTTTTTGCCTAAAGGTGGTGTTTCGATTCATACACAAATTAACACTGACCCTGAAATATTTCACAAGACGTACCTACCCAAGCAAACAAATTACTATCTGAGGCACCAGTAGTTTACAAAACCAAAGATTAGAACTAATTATGGTACTTAAAATTATCCTACCAGATTACAGATATCCTAAACAAACATTATTGGGGTGGCTGAAACACTTCCACGTTTCATTTAAAAAAATACCTAAGGGAATATTTTAATGTTGCTGTGTACATACCTAGTGAGTTGTGTTATTAATTAGTGTGATTTTTTATCTTATTTGTAACCTGAAGTGTCTTTAGCTGGGTGAAATAAGTTCTGTGTTGACCTGTGCTGTGAGGTGTTTTTTTTTTATTTTTCTCTTGATTTGTGCCCTGTTGTTGAGTGTTGTTACAAAGGCTGGGACCCAGTCAGGTGATTGAAATCGCCTTTTGTCCAACCCTCTTGACAATGGACCCTTTTCAGAGATTTCTAGGCGCATGCGCCGACTCTGTAAGAGGGGAGGAAATGGAAATGCGCCATTTTTGGTGGCTCTCTCGTCCGCTCGGTTAGTGCTTGGTTAGGCTCGACTCCTCCGCTTTCCTCGCGGCTAGGCTTCATAATCGTCATGCCTCACCACCGCGCAGCTATAGGTTGCACAAATAACAGCAAAAATGGTTAAAATGCAAGATTATAGAGTTTCAGCAGACTTTTGCGGGTGGTGCACGAGAGCACCTGATGTCAAACAACGCGCCCTTTTTTGCCCTGCTTTCAAAAGCCTAGGACGCGAATCCCCGTGTTAGGTGGCTGGGTCATCAGTGTGATGGTGGGACATTCTGCTTTTAACTAAAATACAGTAAATGTGAACATGATGGTAAACCTGAAACTGGTTAGGAAAACGAAAACGCAAAAGGAAACAGAAAAAGAATAGGCAACGTCTCTTGAGACTTTGCCTGTTCTTCTTTTGCGTTTTTCTTTTCCTACCCCAGTCTCAGGTTTAACAACTGAAAACGAGCCTGTTGATGAACAGATACGAATACATGAAGGGACAAAACATCAAGGAAGCCGTCCCTGCCCTCGATGTCCTCTCCTTCCATGTATTCGTATATCAAGTTTACGATCATGTCCAACTTACACCAGCTTGCCTGCACTCTTACTACGTTTCCGGTAACAGTAAATGTGCACGCGAGGTTGTGTGACGTAATCATGCCGTAGCCGGTTCTCAAGTAAAGAACAACAAAATAAAGCTTTCCGTTCTTCAAGCGTGCGCTATACACATTCGCGTCTTGCCACGTTAAAAGTAAAGAGAAAACACAAAAAATATCAGTCACTGGCAAAACATTTAAAGCGTGCGAAACGAATTTAAGCCTTACGGAGACAGAACCGCGATGGAATGCCCTGGCAACCAACCATAAACTCCCCTGTTTGCTCGGCCCACTTTGGCGAAGGTTCGTAAACGTACCGAATTCGAAGATAGATTGTTTCTAACATACCGTTCCTTACTTTTTGACGGTGCAAGCAAGCCTTTGCGATATCAAGACCACCCGGATGTCACACCGTCAGAGTTTGTTTACACATTCCCGAATACGTCGATACCCAGTGCGCTCGCGCGGTACACAGGACGGCGAAGTGACGGACGCAATAAGCTTGAATAACTTAATTAAGCGATCAAGGGAGAGCAAAATCAGCTGTTTGTAGTGGCCGGGCCTCATAAACGGAGCTCACAAGCTCCGCACAAGGTGCATGGTTGGGTCGGTATCGAAACTGGTCATCATTACTTTCGTCACATAACACTCTGCGACTCTGCCTTGAAAGCCAACTCCTTCTTCAGTGGCTTGGGAGACGCGACACCGAAGTGATGATTAGGTGACTCCAAGTCGATGGTAGCAACCGATGCGGCGTCGGCGGTCTGTCCATCCTTGAAGGTATAAAAACAAACAAGATCCTCTGTATCGTACACAGTGTTAATCCTCCAGGGGCCCTAATCTGGACACTCGGCGAAAAAGTCGGCGAGAAATTCGGTGGCTGCGATTGGCCGATGTCGCACTTGACTTTGGCGCCTGCCAAACACAGCCGCCGTATTTCTCGTTGACGTTTTCGCCAAGTGTTCAGATCGGGGTCCCAGGTCGTCCCCTGCCATTTCAAAAAAAAATATGTACGCGAAACGAGGACAGAAATACACGTTCAGAATGATGAAAGACGGGAGAACGCGACCAGAGAACACACGTGAACACATGGACCGGGAGACACGCCAGGCCTGGCGCGGACGGCGGAGAAACGGTCCCGGAGCCTCTAAAAGTGACTCGAGTGATTCCCGCTCGAAACACAAAAAGTGTTTCGAGCGAGTCCCGCGAGGGCGCGCCACGCCCACGATCGTGGCCAAACTATGAAAAAGGCCCATTGTGTCGAAAGTAAAATAAACAAACAAGTTAAGAGCGAACTGCCTGATTGGTGCCGTGTCATCGCTCACCGGAACCGCAGACTTCAAGTCCACCCCAGAAACCAAATTGGACGCATCCTACTTCCTGCCAACATCTATAAAATAGCAGCCACGCCGGTCGAAGCTTCTAGAGCGATCCAGGCAACCACCGTCACATCGCACGTCTACAAAATCCATTCTGTCATTACAGGTATGTCACAATCGCATATAAATAATGATATAGCCTCTTCGAGGTACCTGGATCGCTCTAGCACTGTCTTTTTGTCTTTTATGAACTTTGTTTCAATGGGTGACAAACAGTGCGGGTTTCCCCTTTGGGGGTACCACTAAGAAACACTGGAGATTCCTTCTGTCCGGATAAAGATGCGTGTATCGACGATAACGCCACACACTTGCCCTGAGGGCCAACAATGTCGGAGATGACGGTGCTGTCTCTTTTGACAGGATCGCCAGTCGGAGTCCGCGCTGCCGCTATTGACAGTATCACGGAGGGGGAGATCGGAAAAACAAAGGAAGGCTCCGTCGAGCAGAGCCTCCCCCCAGCGAGAGCCCCTCTCGTTGGATTCGGGCCGTCTTATATAGTGTATTAAAACTGCAAGTTGGTGTAGTTGGTACTTATGCACGGCGGTAAATAAGCCTAAAAGCACGAACAAAAAAAAAAGGACACAGGACGGGGCGTCCTGTGTCCTTTTTTTTTTTGTTCGTGCGTTTAGGCGTATTTACCACCATGCGTCTTATATAGCCTGCGGGAATGGACGCGCCCAGGATGGGCCGGATGTAGGTTGGCTCCCCGTACGGGCGGACGCATCCAAGTCATGATCCCGAGGGGTGTGCCTTTGGCAAATCACCCGAGAAGGGCGAGGGAAAGCCGTCCGCAAGGAAATACTGCTTCCCCTTGCATCCGGGACGTGCCCCCACATAACGACGCCCCACGGCCTGCCTCAGCTAGGCCTGGATAGGGATGCGGGGGACACGGGGTTCCCACACCTTAGATTTAATAAAAATAAAAAAATAACCAACCGACTCTTCAAAATAAAACAAAACAAAACAAATATGACCGCGTCCGGTACCTTTAGTGAGTGAGCAGGTTTACAGCAGATCTTCGTCCCGGAGGAGGAACTGCTCGATGTCCGGTCCGAAGTTCATTGGGACGGCGTCCTCCTCCGGGTCCTGGGCAGGGCGTTCAGCGAAGATCGGGCCGGCCAGCTGGTTCGGCGAAGGAGCTTGGGAGGCGCACCTGGGGGCCAAGGAGCCGCCTTCAGGACAGCAGCAGCGAACCTCCGGCCTACGGCCATGCGGGCCACGACCCAGGCGATGGCGTCGGCGTCTCGAGGCGGCGCCGCGGCCATATGGGCCACGTGGTTCGCGGATCGGAGGTGGTCTCGATGCACAAAGAGGACCCCGCAGCCACGGCAGGTCCTGGACCCCAGGGGAAGCTGCAGACAGGCCCCGTCGGCGGCCTCGTCCGCCTCGCGAACCGTCCGCCCGCGGAAGGGTTCTGGGACCCCGTCCAGGGGTGTGGACGCCAAGACCCTGGGCTGGCGTGCCCAGGGGTCGGCAGAAAAGAAGGGCCGTGGCGCCTCCGTGCCCTCCTGCGACGTGACCGACGTCCAGGTGGCCACCGTGCGGCGTTGAGGGCCGTCTGCAGGCCTCCTTGCCCGGTCTGGAGCCTGGTAGGGGCTCCCGCGCCGGGGTCCTCCGGGGCAACCGCAACGACCGTTCTGCGGGGGCAACATGACTTGCTCTTGTCTGATGGGGTGAACGCATCAAGTGAAATTTTTGTCGATGGCCACCTTCGACGAAGGCTCCGTCAAGCCCCCTTGGTTGACAGACGAGAACCCCGACCGACAAAACTGACCAATCGCCGTTATGCTACCCTTTCCCTCGGACGCCGTAGTTTGGAGGATTCCCCTACAGGTTGATCCGGGAGTGAACGCTGAGGTGACCTTCTATGTAGGTCACTGATTGACAGCAAACAATGGTGTCTGACGCGTTCGCGAAGGCAGCAGGTGCATTGTGCTTTGCGCTTACTGGGGCTGCCACTACGAAAACTCTGGATATTAGTTTTTCCGAGTTCGTAGATTGTAGCGAGACGCCTATTGTTCATCGCCGGCGTTGTCTCTCGTTTTTCGTGCATATTGCCGCGGGGGCTGCGTTTGTTCGTCCCCCTCTTCCCTTTCATTGTAGGGTTTGAGATCGCAGACATGCACAGGCCCGCTGACTTTTCTCGTGTCCTTCACAGTCAGCTTGTACACGAGTGGTGAAAATATTTCGTGCACTCGGTACGGGCCCAACCACTCTGGTGTCAGTGAAGCAGAAAAGCCTTTGCTGGCATCGTTCAGAACATGGTTGCGTCTGAGCACGAGATCGCCTACTTTGTAGCGGAGGTCCCGGCGAGAGCGGTCGTACTGAGCCTTCTGTTTAGCTCGCGCTACCCCGAGATTGCGACCGGCCTCCGAGAAAGCTTTTGTCATCCGGATTTGTAGCGTGCGCGCATGTTCAGTCTGTTTCGACTATGCGTCGCTCACCCCTGCGCTTGCCTTGAGGACGCGGTCTATTGGATTCGGAAATTATTTTCCGAATGTGAGGAAGGTGGAGGTGAAGCCTGTCGAACGATTGACAGTGAAACGGAGAGCGAAACCAATCCCGGGAATGTATGCGTCCCAGTCGCGGTGCTTTTCGGCAAATGCTGCCAGCAGGGGCTTGATGTTTCTGTTACATCGCTCCGTGATGTTTGCCTGTGGCCGGTAGGGTGTGATTGTTCTGTGCTCAAGCTGAGGGCGGCACTACGTCTTCAAGGGTGTCGAAAAAGCACGCTGACTGCAACAAGCGCCTTCAGATTGTCGTCAGCCGCTACGACAGTCGCAACCGTCTGGAAACGTTGAGGGCAGCAGCCCGAAATATTGCGTTTTAAAATGCTAATTGCTCGACTAATAAACCTTTTGTTTTCAAGTGTAATCATGACGCACTTGGTAGTCACTTATTAATTAGGGAATGACTTTCATTGCATCCAACTGCGGCAGCACCTGTTATACGTCAGCAATGATGGGCACCAGCCCGGTGTAAATGAATATGAGCGTAGTCGGTTTCGCCACTCACTGTACATCAAAGATCTTGCATTAAAGTCAGAATTTCAACAAATAAATAAACTTTGAACTTTCATTTCAGTGCCTTTTTTTAAAATTTCATATGAAGAATTCTGCTGTGACGAGTTCCCCTATGACGAATTATCCTATGTGACCAATTGCCCTATTACCAGTTGGCCTATGACGAATCGGCATGTTACGAACGGGCCTACACCCGGTGCCCAGCGCTTTGCAAGCGTCCGCAAATACCTTCCCGACGAAGTAGCTTGCTGTATCTGTTAGAAGAGCTTCAGCGAACCCGAATCGGGTGAACACCTCCATGAGCTTTTCAGTGATTGCACGGGCCGTCAGATTTCGTAGTGGGAAAGGTTCTACCCATTTGCTGAAGTGGTCAGTAACAACTAACAGATACTGGTGTCCTTAGGAGCTCCTTGGTAAAGGGCCGACCACGTCGCAAGCCGCCAGAGACCATGGTTTTTGGCTGTGGATCGGCTGCATTAGGCCCAGAGGTTTGCCGCCTCTTGGTTTGAAGCTTTGGCAAGTGTGGCACACGCGGGCGTAGCGGAATACGTCCCGTTTCATGCCCGGCCAAATTGCGATGTGGCTTAACTTTGTGTAAGCATTAGAGTCGCTCGCATGTCCAGCCAAGTGCGAGTCGTGATAGTAACGCATTACTGCACACCTCAGACTTTTTGGCACTACCACCTTGAACAGATTATCTGTGTCCTTCTCAGATGGGATATACTTCAGCAAGAGTCCGTCGGCGTTCAGCAGAAATTGATACAGCGTGTAGTATCAGTACCAGATACATCTCGACGCTCGGCGTTTACTGCAATACCAGCAGTTGTACGCCCGGCGGACGCACCGCCCGACTCTACGGAATCCGACTCACTCGAGAGTCCGTCGATCACCTTTGACAAAACGGATCATTCTCTTAAACTTTCAGTAGCTCTTCTTTGCTGGACACGATCCCCACCGCGCTCACTACGTCTATGTGGTTCACGTTTTCGTCCGAGGAGGTGAGTGGTGCTGCCTCCATTTTGGACTAATTTTCGACTTCGCATGGCCTGGAGTTTGCCGTTGGCTCGACCCGGGTCCTCGCGGAAGGATTTGGGCAGTCTACGAGGGCTCGCGACAGTGCGTCGGCCACCACGTTTGTGCTGCCTTTCCTGTACCGAAACGACATAGTCGTATTGCTGTAGTAGCAAGGCCCATCTCGCTAACCCTCCTGCGGGTTCGCCAAGTCTATAGACAGCCATATTAGGCTTTGATGATCTGTTTTGATCGTGAACGTGGTCCCGTTGACATAAATGTCGAATCGCTTCAGAGCAAAGACAATGGCCAAGCACTCTTGTTCACATGTACTGTAGTTCACCTCAGCTGGTGTCAGCGAGCGGCTAGCAAAAGCTACCGGACCAAGCACCCCCTCGTGCTCTAGCAGGACCGCTCCTAAGCCCAGTTTGCTCGCGTCCGTTCGGATCACGAAAGGCTTGTTCAAGTCGGGCAGCTTTAGTTCAACTGCGTCCGCGAGCGCTTTAGTGGTGCAGCGGAATGCCGACTCCTGCTCTCAGTAACCGCGTTTTTTTTTTCTTTCTCAGTAGTCGCGTTAGTGGCGCTTGGAGTAATGCGCAGTTTGGGATGAATTGGCGGTAAAAGTTCACCATTCCCAAATAGCGACGGAGCGAGTTTACGTCCGTCGGCGCCGGAAACTTCCGGATAGCCTTTAGCTTCTCGGGGTTTGGCGCGATGCGCCCACAGTCGAGCGTTAACCCAAGTAAGGTGATGCGGGTTTCGGCTATTTGGGCCTTTTCTGGGTTTAAAGTGATACCCTCGGCCTTTAGCTTGTCAAGCACATCCTTCAGATCTCGTAGATGATCTTCGAAGGTGTTGGAGCAGATGACAATGTCGTCAAGTCAGGCCCATATTGCATGCTTCCATTTGCCTTCTCCCAGTACTCGGTCAATCAAGCGCTGGAACGTCATTGGCGCTCCGCAGAGACCAAAGGGCATTCTTGTGAATTCGAAAAGCCCGCGGTGACACACAAAGGCTGTTTTTGCCTCGTCACCCGCGTCCATTTTAACTTGAAGGTAGCCTCGGCTGGCGTCTAGGGTAGTGAAATACCGTGCGCCGCCGAGGTTGGAAAGGATCGAGTCAATGCTCCGTAGCGGATATGCGTCTTTCCGTGTTACGTCATTTGGACACCGATAGTCTACGCAGAGACGTGAGCTGCAGCCCTTTTTTGGAACCAACCCCACGGGAAATCCCCAGGGACTGTTTGACCGCCGGATAACTCCGGCGTCGATCATTTCGTTCATGGCGACGTCGATGGCTTTTCGTTTAGGCAGACTGACGGGTCGTGCGTTTTGCATCCGAGGAAGCGCATCGCCCGTATCGATCCGGTGTCGCACTTCGTGTGCGCACCCGGGAGGCTCCGTGAACATGGCGTCATGACTCAGTCAGCAGGGGGTGGGTGACCTCCAACGCTACGGCGCTTGTTTGCAACCACGTCGGGGTACGTGTCGAGGGGTTGATACACGGTTTTTGTGATTCTGTTGCCTCGTCTTGGCAGCTGCTGCCTGCTCCATTAACCAGTGCTTTTTCTGGCGTTGGGGGATGCGCAGAAGGGTTCCAGACGTGCGAATGTGTCAGGGGTTTCGCCAGGAATTAAAATTAGGGGGGGGGGGGGGGGGGGGGGGGGTGGGGT
>JABSTQ010006489.1:0-70377 GCA_013358835.2 Ixodes persulcatus | reverse complement strand
GTCTAGTTACAGAATCACTCCGTATAAACACGATTGTAAGGCAGTTTTTTATGGCCGGTGACATCATTACGGCACGGAAGGAGACGTTGACCACAGATCATACACAGCCACTGTTGTTTTCGTACGAGACTGAGCAAACATTTGATACCAAATAAAATAGATATAGCATTCACCAAATTCGGCTTGTTTACTTGATTCAAATCGATATTTGATTTGATTACACTTATTTTGTACCCGCACACGCCTACTTTATTCCCTAATGAGTTACAAGTGATAATTGCATTGTTTTTCGTCGTGTAAGGGTATTAACAATTTATTATTAACACATTATTAACAATCGGAGCTATACGATTACGCGAAGCGCATTTGAAGATATTCAAAACTGTTCTGAGTGCACAAACAACTTCTCATGCTTCTTGCTGTTTGGGGCCTTTCCTACACGCAGTACCAATAATAAAGCCAAAACCTTATAGAGGAGACCATCTCTATCAGCCCAACACGCAAACACGATTTGAAGCGTGTAGTGCGTGCGTTGGAAAAGAGATACCGGCGAGCGAACCATAGCGTCGAATGTCCATGCATCAAAATGTCCGTGCACCGAAATATCCGCGCACCGAACAGTCCCACACCGAAAGGTCTTTGCAGCAAAAAGTCCGTACACTGAAATGTCTGTACACCGAAAAGTCCGCACCGAAATGCCCTACAGCAAAACGCTCTACACCGAAAAGTGGTAGACCCACCACGGATGGGATCCTCCGTCACCTTTGCCGATCCACGAACCAGAATGATTCAAAATCTCTGGTCTTTGGAGCGCCATCCATGAGATACCGAAAAACGCCACTTGTACTTCGCGTTGCCGCCATGAATTCGCCTAAACAACGAAATATGCCAAATCAGGTATTTTTATTAAAATATATACTTCAATGACTACTTCTTTGAACAGAACAAGTTATTTGTGCTCTCACAACAGCAAGAATCGTCCTCCAAACCAATGCTCAAAAAAGCCAATCCAACTCGTTGGGAAGGGCAAGTGCCAAGCTCGCTCAAAACAGCTTCTCGGTTGGTTCAGCTCCTTGTCGCAGGTGTGCCGGCTGGCTTCTGGATTATCTTTTGTAATACTCCAGGCTTTCATTTTCCCCACCCCAAACTTGCAAAAAAAAAAATAAAAAATCAGACAGCCGGCAAAAACAAAAAAAGGAAAATGGCGAGGAGGAAACGAGAGGCGATTTCCTCCTTTCACAGTGGCGAGGAGAAAAATGAGGGTCGGTTTCCTTCTCTCTGCTTGCGGGCCGGCCTTTAAGCAAATCAAAAGCGCGTGACCTCTCTGTGTAGGACGCGTAGGCCAAAAACGTTTGGACGAAAATTTTTCCCGTGACTCTCTCTGTCACCCTGATGAGATCTCTGGGGCTGTTGTTTTCGCCGTTTGCCTAATTATAGAAATAGGCGGGCCACGTAGGTCAGGTTTTCGAAATGCGCTCTTCAGTGTACTGTTGCTTTCGTGCGTTGCAGACGCGGCCGTGTTTTTTCGTCGTAAACGGCCGGAATACGTCCATGCCAATGTTTCGGTAACAGCCATTTGTTTCACCGGAGTTCGTGGAATTCTTGTGATGTGTTTGCTGGACACGCTTCGACAAAAACTGCTCTTCGCCGACGACGAGACGTCAGTTGAATGTGCGCAACCTTCTTTCTTGAGTGTGTTTGTGGGGTGCCTGAGTTGGATTATGCATCTATCAAGGATTACATCATATCGCTCTTTTATTAGTAAGTACACTGAAAGCATGCTTCTGATAGTAGTCCTGCTTTCCTCTCAATCGCCGCGGGTTTTTTGTGTGATGCGTTTTGCTTGGCATGAGGACAGTGTTAATTCTATTTTATAATTTGTTTTTCGTTTTACAGAACAGTGTGTGACCTTTGTAAATATGTCGAGTATACACGGTGTGTAATGATAGTTGTTTAATAAACTTCTGGGAGCGATCGAAAAATTTTGTTTGTCCGTATATGTGATTAGATATGAAGCAAATGATATGCAACGTACACATACTTGCACGACGTTCGGCCAATACGGAGCAGACGCATCGTAGAGTATTTGCACAATATTGCGCGAACGCTAGGCCGGGGCAAAACGGCTGTACGGCAATACCTGCCGGGTATCAAACGGTGGTGCAAAACTGGACATTTGAGCGATATTGTAACTTACTTTCGGCCGGTGCTAGCACGATACTGCAAAGTATTCCCATGCTGCTTGGGAACGGAGGTGGTGACATATGACCATCGGGTTTCAGACGCTTGTTTAATTTAATTCTCTTCTGGGGCGCGTGAAAGAGCACTTTTGTGACACACCAGAGATATTCCAAACTTGGGCAGGCCTCTCGGCTTTCTTTTAAGGCGTTGCTTTGGCAGTTAGGGTTCCAGTCTGGCACTTACTTTGGCAGAACTGTGGCGGTCCAGAGAAAAGCTAAACTTGGCATGTCCGAAATACCCAAATTAGGCGTCGCTTTGTCAGTTATGGCCCAAGTCTGGCACTTACTTTGGCACAACTGTGGCGGACCAAAGAAAAGCCAAACTCAGCGTGGCCGAAATATCCGAATTAGGCGTTGCTTTGGCAGTTAGGGTTCAAGTCTGGCACTTACTTTGGCAGAACTGGGACGGAGCAGAGAAAGGCCAAATTTGGCATGTCCGAAACACCCAAATCAGGCGTTGCTTTGGCAGTTATGGCTCAAGTATGGCACCAACTTTGGCGCTCCTCTGGCGGACCAGAGAAACGCCAAACCTTGGCATGCCCCGAATTCCCAGATTAGGATTTACTATGGCAGTTATAGCTCAAGTATGGCACCAACTTTGGCGCTCCTCTGGCGGACCAGAGAAACGCGCCAAACCTGGGCATGCCCCGAATTCCCAGATTAGAATTTACTATGGCAGTTATGGCTCAAGTATGGCACCAACTTTGGCACTCCTCTGGCGTACCAGAGAAGAGCCAAACTTTGGCATGCCCTAGGATCGCCCAACTAAGGCTATAGTTAGGCACCGTACTTTGGCACTGATGAATGCCATGCTGCGAAAACCTAACTGCGCCAAAGTTGGGCCCTTATGTTTGCCAGACCTTTGCCCAAGTTGGGCATTCCTCTGGCGTGCTACCTGGGTCTCTTATTGAGTCTACTGAAAATGGGTGTAGACCTAAAAAAATTATGCTCCGCGACAAGGAGCATAACAGAATCACGTGATATGGGATTACTATTGTAACCTCGCCGACTTTTTTTATAGATATGAACGAACTGTTAGCCGTATTTTTTGGTGAGTTCCCTCCGTACATTACAGTGCTTAGTTCTTTCGAGTGCTTTGGGAGAAAGTGGATGAACTGATATTTTCTAGTGTAGATCTAGAACAGCTATTTCGAGAAGTTAGGATTGTAAAAAATATAAAAAAATATTAGCAACAGGCAATATTAGAAAAGTAGTTCAATAAAAAACACTCAGTGTTACGAAGCCATCGCTCCGTAGCAAAAGTATAAAGTTTCCCAAGATAGAGCAAGTCCCAGTGATATGACTGTCGCCAAAAGTTTGTCTTGGAGCAGCAAAAAAAAAAACATTTGTAGAATAAAGGGTTGTTCAAGCTGGACGCTTTAAAGGGGCACTGACACGTCAAAATCATATTTTTTTTTATTATCCGAAACGATTGAAAACGATGCCGGGACATTACCCTCAAAATTCGAAACTTGAAAATTCAGTATTTGTGAATTAAAAAAACAATTTCCAAATGCCGAATTTGAAGTTCCCGCGCGATCCGCGCCAGTACAGCGAGTCAAATTTTGCGGTCTCCTGAGACTCGACTTTTTTTTAGACCTCCGCCGTTGCCACGGCAACCCCAAGCGAGATGGAGGTGATATCACGCCGGCGCGGGAAAGAACCGGTTTCTTTCCCCACTCGCCGTGTTGCTCGCCGACGACGCCGCCAAGTTTTCCGAGGGAGGGTACAAATCTAGGAAGCAACATCACACCGAACTCTGATTTCTGGTATTTCAGAAAGAGGGGCCGTAGGGCGCTCGCAATTGCGTTAAAAAGCATGTTTTACGATTGCCGTTATTAAATGTTATAGAAATGTCACCTACAAAGCTTCTAAAATTCCTGATTTTTGACGTCACCGATCAAAAGAAGCGAGGAGGTGAGCGCGGGAAATTTAAACGCCAAAAATAAAAAGGCGCACGCGCGCGCGGGGAAATTTTTTTTCGCGATGCGGTTTTTTTTGCGTGTCTGTGACTACAACTTGCATCGTTTTAGACAATAAAAAAAAATACGACCTTTGGGTTGTCAGTGCCCCTTTAAGCACGCGTGAAGCGACGCGTCTCCACAGTAGGGCGATCCGCTTCCGTCCGTCCTTTTTGCCGCGCGGAGTGCTTCTCTCCGCAACGTCTGCTTGTGTCCATCACGGAGGTCTAGGGCACGCTCATCACGTGGGTCCGGACGGACACTCACACGCTCTTTTAGATGTCAATCGCTCAAAGCCTCCGCTGATGTTCAAGACCCAAAAACGTGAAAGGGAAGGATACGAGGGCGCGGTAGAACAGATGTATTTATTTATTTGTTTTATGTCCAGAAACAGCCGAGGCCTTAGTACTGGTACACACTCACGCACCACATACACTTTAAAAAGAAAAGAAAAAAACACGTACACATAATGGCTGAACACATCTAAAAACCGAACACTGATGTTAGTAAATGTGAATGGTTAGTGCGCTTTTAAAATCCCACTCACTCCCGAAAGCGTCAACCACCGCGCTCAGTGCATTAAAATTGCTCTGAATTCGTAAAATTGGGGAAAATGGACATGTGTCTTGGACGTAAAACATGTTGTAATGTCGACAGTTTACTCGAGGGACATGTATTGAAAGAGGAGAAACAAGCCTAGGGCTACGTAATCTACTATGCAGTTTTATACAAAAATACATTATCACATAAACTGCGACGAGCCTCCAGCGATTGTAGGTTTAGTTGATCTAACAAGGACTCGTAAACAATGCGTGCCAACTTTCTCTGCACACGTCTAGGAAATCAGAGTGGGGCACACCCAGACAGTTCCAAACTACTGAGCCAAACTCCAGTTTTGAGCGCACAATCGATGTGTAAAGAAAGCCTGACAAGACAGGACGGCTCTGAGGAATGACGGGTAATACGTGAAAACAAACATAAAGGTCGCAAGCAAGAGCTAACCAAATTAGACACACGATTTGTAAAACTAAGGAATGAATCAATATACACTCCTAAGTCTCGTACGCAATATTCGCGTCGCAATGGTTGATTGTCCAGAATATAAAAAAAATCAAGCGCACACTTCTTCCTTCATAAGGAGATAACACTTTTTTTGGCGTTTGGACGTAATTTATTTTGAATTCATCATAGTGAAATAGCAGTGATATTTTCTAGTAGCAGCAATCAACATGTGATTTTATCTGTTTGAAGATCTTAATATTATCAGCGAACTGCAACAGATTCGAATGTTTTACTGCGAAGAGATACGTCGTTGGCGAAAATATTAAACAGCAAGGGTTCTAAAATAGAACCCTGAGGAACGCCTGATGATAATATGTATGATCTCGTCAAAACACCGTTCACACGAACGTTGTTAACGCGCCCGGACAGATATGACTGGAACACAAACATAACGGCAAACACACTCCATATTCCGATAAATTGTGTACTATTAGGTAATGGAGCACAAGGTCAAAGGCCTTGTGCCACACTCAGGTCTCAGACTCAGGTCGAAATAAATGGCGTCAACCTGCCCATGGTTGGCAACAATCGGGCCGACGTGACTCAAATACTCAACTAAGTTAGTTTTAACACTTTTAGATCTAACAAAACCGTGTTGAGATTAATTTATTATTTCTTTGAAATAGCTAGAAAGATGCCCTTCTACCACAATCTCACACAGATGAACAGGAAACAGGCATACCATTAGCAGGTGGCGTTTGACGACAAGTCTGACGACCATCGAGGACACAAAAAAATCAAAGGGGGTGAGGAGTAAAGCCGTGATGTTTGCCTGGTGAATGTTCAAACAGAAGACGAACTACCGGACTTCAACGTGCACTATATATGGCGTAGAAGTGTCGCTTCCCGCGTCTTGGAGGATCCTGTTCGGACACCCCTCAAGCACACCTAACATTTTTCTTCATACCACTGCAAATATTATTTTAAGACTCGTGTGTTGGTCTGTCGAACTGAAAGAGGATGTCTGCTGTGCCTCCGCACTTTTTTTAAACAATTCCTTAACGTCAGTTGCGAGGTAGGTTTGATTTCCTCGAACACAAAGCAAGCCACTTAGTTGTGCGTAGAAGCAAAAAACACGGCAACTATATACAGACTGCTGAATGCCAGTATAAACCGTATTAGATAGTTATTTTTGGTACAGAATTAAGGATAAATCAAATAGTATATTTACTGAAATAATGTTTAAAATAATAATGTAGTGCACCCATATGAATGATCTGTTTAAATACTAATAGTTCTAAAAAAACTGCAATTTTAGAGCGGAGCTAGGCGCCCGTTTCCGGCTTGAGCGGCGTCGCCGTGGCCGTCGGCGAAACTACCCAGGCAGCACACAGTATTGGGCCAACATTGGATTTGATGTGGCAAAGAATGGCCCAACAATGGTCCAACTGAGCCATATGTTTCCCAATATTGGAATCACATTGGACAATAATAGACTATCAGCGCCAGTGGTTTTCCAGTATTGGTGATGCGTTGGCATAGGTTGGTCAACATTGGAATGTCAAAGCCAATAGCTTTCCAACATTGGATATACGCCGGCATAAGCTGTCCAATATTGGACTGTCGGAGCCACTGGCTTTCTGATATTAGCTTTGCGCCGGCATAAGCTATCCTAGATTGAACTGTCAAAGCCAATAGCTTTCCAATATTGGATATACGCCGGCATAACCTGTACAATATTGGACTGTCACAGCCAATTGCTTTCCGATATTGAATATACGCTGGCTTAAGCTGTTTAATATTAAACTGTCAAAGCCAAGAGTTTTTCAATATTGGTGATGTCACGGTATAGGCTGGTCAATATTGTACTGCCATAGCCAATGGCTTATCGATATTTGTGTCGCCTAGGCTATAGACCCGCGATCCTCTCTTTTGCATTGCAGAGATAGGAGAGCGGAAAAGAGTCATTCATGCGCTCGCTTGGGGCGAGAATTTTATTTAGCCAACTTCAAGGGGCGTACGTCGCCGGTACTTTATAACCGCGATCACAAATACGTCCTTAACTGCCTATAGGACTATTGCGGTTTTTTCGCCGGCTGCTCTCCCTTCGCATTGCCTTACCTCGGCGTTGACAACTTAATTCCGTTTTTTTAGATTTAAATATTTTTGTCTTTTGCAGGGTATTTTGTATGTATATTCATTACGTAGCGTTAACGTCTCCTACAATGTCCGTGCCCCTGCCATGTTTGTATTTCCTTCTGCGTGCTCTATTTTTTATATTTAATGTTTCTGTGCATATTTCGTTATTGTCGACGTAGGTGTCAACAAACATAAAGCCGCCGCTTACGCTGCAACCGAAGTGACATCTACTCAAAGTTTTACGAGAGTCTATCGCGCTATTTATTCGTCTATTGGACTCGAATGAAGTAACGAGAGGGCTGCTTCGACTGCCAGTGTATAAAGCCCCTCTATCCTGGGAAAAGTGGCGCCATTCTTTGAACTAGCCGCCGCGCACACTATTGGCCGGTCGTCACGTGACATCTGGCTTTCGGTTTTGGACTTCCGCTCGCCATGAATTTCCCAAGATGCTACTACGCCGCAGCTGACGAGCTGCTGCGCCTGTAGAGATGTCGGCCGGAAAGCTTTTCAGTGTTCCCTCTGGAACGGAAAATGAACCTCGGAGGAAGATCTTGCTTCACCGAATCGATCGAAAGATTTCAACCCGACGGGAGACGCAAAGTTATGCGAGGTGAGTGCTCCGCATAAAGCTCACCAGCATGGCCAGCGTGAAAGAAGACAGCTGTTTAGAGCGAGCTATGCACTCCATTCCACCGTAAACGCGAGCGATGTAATAGCGAGCACAACATTGCCAACTTGGCATGCACGGACGACCGTGCCGTGGAAGTAAAGGCCCCTACGCACAGTTGCGTTTGAGAGCGTTCAACTGCGTTACGTCGAGAAACGAAAGTGAGTGACCGGCACATCTGTGCTTCGTATGAAGCGTGGAATCCAATTCAAGGGAATGGCTTGGCATGCGACAAAAGAAGTACGGATGTCCTGCGTTCTCGCAGTCGCAACGCAGTGAGACGGTTTCAAACGCAACTGTGCGTAGGGGCCTTAAGTCGTTCAAAACGGCCTGCTCCTGTTCGTGCTTGTGGTGGCATCGGCGCCGCTCCCAATTACGGGTGCGAGCCGAGTACGCGCTCTCGTCAAGCTTTGCGTACGTGCTCGCGTACCATACTTTGTTTCGCACACATAGCTTGCAACGCTGCCGCGGCTGCGGACCCGAGCATGTGGATGTATCTGTACTCCGTTTCAATATAAGTGCGAGCGCAGCCAGTGCGACAAGCACGAGTATGTCTCTGACGACGGTCTTACGGACGAGCGTGTGTGCTTAGCCCGCTCAAAGTGCGTTCGCTCTCGCAGTGTCAATAGGGTCTCCTTCGCTCGCAGTCTTATTGAAACAAAAACGCAAGCAAATAAAACATTTGAGATCAACCCCACACTCGCGCGAGCAGCTTTGACAGCGCAAACTTTACGTGCAGGTCTTTGGCAGGCTAACCTGGGATCTGCAGAAACGGGCGTTGGAGGTGGCGTTACATGATCTGCTTTCGACTAAAATCCGATCTCTTCAATCTATTACAGGACCACTTCAGTATCGACCAAATCAAAACACTAATCATGCAAAACAAAGGAGAGCAAAAAATTGAGGAAAGATGCTCTCCCAAACATTTCTTTTTTCGTTACCTTCAACCAAGAGAGTAAACCACCACTGCAAGGAAACTGGAAATGTAAGTGGTATGTACATCTCACAAACCATTTTTTTTATTCAGTAAGACACATATCTGTTTTACAATACAAATTCAATACACAAACTGATAATTTTGGATGCCTCCTTTACAAAATGCAGTTCTATTTATTTGTTTTTTATGTTGGCTCCCTAAAGTTACCGAGGCACCCCCAGCAAAACCTGAATAGAACACCACAAGGCAATGCCCACAGTACTGAAACATCCCCAGAACAGACTGTTGCAGCAACCGCAGCTGCTCTTTAGTTTGGCTGTCTGATACTATTACTTGGTCGACCGAGGCACACCTACCACTAGTTCCATCTCTGTCCATTCTAGGAGTGTGTGTCCTTTGGAGGGCCCTCAGCAAGGTCCAAGCGGAGCTTTTCCCTCGGGGCAATCTGCCGCAGTGATCGCAGCTGTTGGTGAGTTTGGCAGTCCGATACTCTTCCCAGGTCAACTGAGGCTCACCTATCACTAGTGCCGTCTTTGTCAATTCTAGGCGAGAGTGTGCTCCTGAGGCCCCCCAGGAAGTTCCAAGCGGTGCTGTACAGAACCTAACTTTCCCAGCTTCCCAAGAGCAGCCTAATTTGGCAACCCCCCCCCCCCCCCCCCCCAAGTTGCTGGTGAGTTTAGCACAATGATACTGTTTTCAGGTCAACTGAGGGGCTTTGGAGGTGTGCCTCGGTCCGAGGCACACCTCCAAAGACTGTCGTCTCTGCTCATTTATTCGTTCTAGAAGTGTGTTAGTGTGTTGGTGAGTTTAGCACAGTGATACTGTTTCCAGGTCGACCGAGGCACACCTCCAACGACTGTCGTTTCTGCTCATTTATTCGTTCTAGTAGTGTGTTAGTGAGTTTAGCACAATGATACTGTTTCCAGGTCGACTGCGGCACACCTACAACGACTGTCGTCTCTGCTCATTTATTTGTTCTAGAAGTGTGTTAGTGTGTTGGCGAGTTTAGCACAATGATACTGTTTCCAGGTCGACCAAGGCACACCTCCAACGACTGTCGTCTCTGCTCATTTATTCGTTTATAGAAGTGTGTTGGTGAGCTTAGCACAATAATACCGTTTCCAGGTCGACCGAGGCACACCTACGACTGTCGTCTCTGCTCATTTATTCGTTCTAGAAGTGTGTTAGTCTGTTTGTGAGTTTAGCACAATGATACTGTTTCCAGGTCGACCGAGGCACACCTACGACTGTCGTCTCTGCTCATTTATTCGTTCTAGAAGTGTGTTAGTGTGTTTGTGAGTTTAGCACAATGATACTGTTTCCAGGTCGACCGAGGCACACCTACGACTGTCGTCTCTGCTCATTTATTCGTTCTAGAAGTGTATTTGTGTGTTGGTGAGTTTAGCACAATGATACTGTTTCCAGGTCGACCGAGGCACACCTCCAACGACTGTCGTCTCTGCTCATTTATTCGTTCTAGAAGTGTGTTAGTGTGTTGGTGAGTTTAGCACAATGATACTGTTTCCAGGTCGACCGAGGCACACCTCCAACGACTGTCGTCTCTGCTCATTTATTCGTTCTAGAAGTGTGTTAGTGTGTTGGTGAGTTTAGCACAATGATACTGTTTCCAGGTCGACCGAGGCACACCTACAACGACTGTCGTCTCTGCTCATTTATTCGTTCTAGTAGTGTGTTAGTGTGTTGGTGAGTTTAGCACAATGATACTGTTTCCAGGTCGACCGAGGCACACCTCCAACGACTGTCGTCTCTGCTCATTTATTTGTTCTAGAAGTGTGTTAGTGTGTCGGTGAGTTTAGCACAATGATAACTGTTTCCAGGTCGACCGAGGCACACCTACGACTGTCGTCTCTGCTCATTTATTCGTTCTAGAAGTGTGTTAGTGAGTTTAGCACAATGATACTGTTTCCAGGTCGACCGAGGCACACCTACGACTGTCGTCTCTGCTCATTTATTCGTTCTAGAAGTGTGTTAGTGTGTTTAGCACAATGATACTGTTTCCAGGTCGACCGAGGCACACCTACGACTGTCGTCTCTGCTCATTTATTCGTTCTAGAAGTGTATTTGTGTGTTGGTGAGTTTAGCACAATGATACTGTTTCCAGGTCGACCGAGGCACACCTCCAATGACTGTCGTCTCTGCTCATTTATTCGTTCTAGAAGTGTGTTAGTGTGTTGGTGAGTTTAACACAATGATACCGTTTCTAGGTCGACCAAGGCACACCTCCAACGACTGTCGTCTCTGCTCATTTATTTGTTCTAGAAGTGTGTTAGTGTGTCGGTGAGTTTAGCACAATGATAACTGTTTCCAGGTCGACCGAGGCACACCTCCAACGACTGTCGTTTCTGCTCATTTATTCGTTCTAGAGGTATGTTGTGTGTTGGTGAGTTTAGCATAATGATACTGTTTCCAGGTTTATCGAGGCACACCTACAAAGACTGTCGTCTATGCTCATTTATTCGTTCAAGAAGTGTGTACCGTCCCATGGCTGCCTGAAGAAGGTCTGAGCACCGCTCTAGAGGCCCTTGCTTCTCCAGCTTGTCCTGGACAGATTGCCGCAGCAACAGCTGATGAGTTTTCATTTGTGACTGCTGTTTATTTCCTGGCAGAGTGCGGACAGTTACACACTGTTACTTACATCGGATTTTATTGTCTCACTCTTAGCCACTTGACAAGACTAAATAATAATCTTTTATTCTTTTTCAGGCACACTGTTTACACTTGGCATCAGGCCGTATTATCAGAATGCAGGTCTTTCTGGTGTACTGATGAATAACAAAGAGCTACAAAGACAACTATATTCTATGCAGATAAAACTGATAATGGCACAACAACAGGAGTATCAGGTGCAACGTGAAGAGAACAATTTAAAATTTGGACTTAAACGCTTTCTCGTTGCAGAAAATCCACTATGAAGAGGACTCATGAAGTAAAGGCATCCTCGAGAAAGTTTTTAGGATTCATCTTTTTTGCGTTTCCCAAGGTTCCAATGTGGTATTAGGGAATCGGTGTAGCCTTTCCCTGTAGAACGCAAACTTCATTGGCATCTCCAGGACTTCAGGTTTGTGTCAGACATAATTCACGAGCTGATGGACTCTTTAGCATACAAGGTGAGTCAAACTTGCGGCATATAACACACTCGTGCATCCTTATCTCGAGTATGCATCATAAGTCTGATACCTGCAGACCCGTCTCATCAAGCAGCTCGATGTTTAACCCCATGTGGTTTGTACAATTTATTTAACAGCAATAGTAGGTGTAAGGGCTTTAAAACTACTTTATGATATGTAACAGTGACTGCACCTGTCAATAAAGCAACCTGCACATTCGTGAACTAATAAAGTATTTTGATGGTGTATGGTGCATCTCCGTGTCATCTATCTCCATTTTTTTCATACCGTGATCTGTTATGTACTCTGCATGTGTTCTACTTGTAGTGAATACTTCTGCCGTGGCCTTTTACTTGGCTGGCAGTTTTGTGAAATGAATAAAATTGTGACTGATTTTGTTTTTAATGTCATCTGTGCTTGTGTATTTTCATGGAGATTTTGATCTCTCATTTGCTTGTTTTGCATTGCTCTCTGGATGAGATTTGAATTATTTTTGGCTCACTCATTCCCTTTTACTGAAATAACCTGCAATTGCTTGACTCGATTAGGTGCCGAAACCGAGCGCTGGTTTCCAAGTCTGCACCAGGTTTCTAGACCTAGGACGCTGGCCCAGGAGTCTAAAAGCAGCGTAAATCGTAATTAAACGGATTTTTGTTTTTAGTATGAACGATAAACAGAAAAGAAACAGACACTGATAAAATTACGGAGTAAGAAAACTAAACGAAAACGGAGTTTTCATGTCTAAAAGCGGTTTCATCAATTAAAATAACGAAAATGGTATGTATTACGCTCGGAAGAAAAGCGACACCGCGTAGCCCCGTAGCGAAAGGCCCGCGGTGCCGCAAATTTTTACAGCATGCACAGAATACACACACAGAAATCGTCAACCATATCACCACTGCCCCCAAATAGAAAGAAAATAGCATCTTGCTTTCTAGGCCGGCAAATTGTTTTTAGCGCCCGTAGGCCAAACCCTCCCGAAAGCTCGCCAAGGTCACGTATTATAAAGTAGTCAATCATTTGAAATCGTTGAGAATAAAATTGCAATTTGGCGGTTTGATATGATGATTAAAAGCGACTTGCAATTACTGTGAAGCCGAACACTCACGAGACACTGACCTAATGCAACTCGGTAGGGACGATTATCCAAAGCACTTTCGGGATCCACGGTTGGACGAACAGATCTCGAGCGGCTTCAGGACGGTCGGATACGAATGTGGACTCTAATAAGGTCATGAGTCATGACTCTAGAATAAGTCCACACGATCGGCAACTCGCCCGCTCCAGCTGCGAAGCCGAACACTCACGAGACACAGACCTAATGCAGCTCGGAAGGGATGATTATCCAAGGCACTTTCGGGATCCACGGTTGGACGAGCAGATCTAGAGCGGCTTCAGGACTGTCAGATACGAATGCGGGCTCTGAATGAGGTCACTGCCAGACTTGTCTGACGAGAAAAGTCCACACGATCGGCATCTCGACCGCTTCAGCTGACCGAGACGTCGAGACGCTTGGGAAATTCCAGAGGGCGCCTCCGTCGCAAACCGGAACTTAGAGGTGGGGCAAGGAGGGTTTTTAGAGGAGAAGGAAAGAGAATGCGCCACTTTTCCCAGATACAGGGACTTTAGACGTGATCGACCTGTGCGCCGGTCAGATGACGGCGGCGGCGCCCCGAACCAGACGAACTTGTGCGGCGGCGGCGACGGCGGCGTGGAGAAACGCGTTGAAGCGGCGTTCGCACAACGCTCAGCGTGCGGCGGCGGCGTGGCTTTACGGCTCCGGCGACGCAGGGCGACGGCGAGCGGGCCTACCACGTGACCAGCGGCGGCTCTGGCGGGCGCCAACTACAAATTTGTATAGCGCCGTAAATATAGCTCTAAAAATTTTTTTTCTTCGTTGTAAAATCGTTTTATAATATCCTTTTTCCATCTAAGCTGTTTAAAAAAATGTTTTTTTTTTCTTTGCATGTGTCCTTTAAAGAAAAGACGCCGGCTCTCGGCGTCGTATGCTCGTTCGTTGGCGGCAGTTGGCGTCGTGACCACTCGCGCCATCTCTTGTCTCCCGTGCGAAACGGCGCCGTGTTGTTTGCAGACCGGTGGCGTCGCTGCGTTTCCATAGGAGCTAGAGTTCCTCTATATGCTCCCCCGAAGGGGGAGCAGAGTTGCGCATTCGTTTTCCCCGCGCCGCCACGCCGCTATTCGCCGAGATCCATCACGTGAGGAGCAAAGCATCCGGCGCCGTGCAAGAAAGCCACCTTTACGGTCGCTCCGCCGACGCTGCTCGCGCCCCGGCGTATGTTCCCCTGCTTTCGCCCTCCTTCTCCTCCTCTCCCGTTTTCCATGCGCGGCGGCGCGCGCGGCGCCGCTATTCGCCAAATTTAGTCACGTGAGGAGCAAAGCATCCAGGGTGTGCAGGAAAGCCGGCGCTACGGCCGCCCGCCGAGGCTGAATGCGCAACTCTGCTACCGTAGGTAGCTATATACAGGAACTCTAATAGGGGCTAGAGTTCCTGTATAGGCTCCCTACGGGAGCCAGAGTTGCGCGTTTGATTCCACATACCGCGTGCCGCCCTCGGCGCTATTCGCCGAGATCCGATCACGTGAGGAGCCGTATCAAGTGTCGTGCAGCAAAGTAGACGTTGCACGCGCCCCGGCGTACGTTCCCAGGCTTTTGAGCCCGCCGCGCGCCTCGAACGCGCGGCGCTGCTATTCGCCGAATTCAGTCACGTGAGGAGCTGGATCCACATGCCATGCGTGAACGCGCAACTCTGGCTCCCGTAGGGAGCCTATACAGGAACTCTAATAGGAGCTAAGCCTTTTTCTTTCTTTACTTTCTCCTCAGGTAAGTTCGCTCTTTGCAAATTTTACAAAAAAAAAAATGCACCATCTGTGGGCAACGCTGCACAAAGTCGTAGTGCGATAGGTTAAGAAACCGAATTTTCCGGTCGATTAAAAGAGCCTGGCGTCTCCTTGTATCACCCTGTATTCGCAACTTTCAGCGATGGTGGTACCGCGGTGTGAGAATCGCGCTCCCTAGCTCCTGGATGATTGACCTTATAATAAACGGGCTTGCCTGCACCTTCCTGGCGTAAAAAAATAACGTAAGGCTCTAATACTGTTCGTATATGGCAAAACTAGATTTTTTTTTTTTTTATAATAATAATATTTTATTGCAAATTACTTACGCGTCGCAGACCCAGTCCGTACCGCTGTTCTACGACGATCATCCAGATGACAGCCATTTTGATAGGCACCACTGCACCCCCTATAGGTCATGAAAGTTGCGAATATTGTGCGCTTACCTTCGCTCGTGTATGGTGCGGCGTCGTTGAAAATGCGCCTTTGCAATGTGCGAGTGGGTTCAAATGGCCTAAAATTACCACCGGACGACATCCACCAGAATGCTAATACTTCACAGCGCACAACAGACAACACACCATCAAAACAGATCCACACAAAGAAACAACACTCACGCAGCGCTGACTGTCAACTCTCGGATATATTTAACATCATCTTCGTTATCTTTTACTCTTACGCACTAAAAGAAGAAAATAAAAGTTAACAAAGGAAGAACAAAGAAAGAAAAAGAAAAGGAAAAGGAGAGAAGATCAGGAAGAAAAAGGAGTTAAGAAAATAAAATACAAAATAAAAAGGAAAAGAAAGAAATGACTGAGAATAAGATCAAGTCCTACTACAAAGTTACTAAGGAGGTTTTCCTAAATAATCTAACTCTTTTTCGGATAAGCTAATCGACGGGGTACTAATTAACGCATAATCCATCTAGCAAGTCTATGCTGGCGGCTTCGATAATTTGTCTAGTTAGTTTGTTCTTGCTTCGTCCCAGTACTGTGCAATTGTTTAGAAGGGGGGAGCATCCACAATCTCTGCAATGAATGCCCAGATGACCTGAGTTAGCGTTAATGGCGTTGTTGTTATGTTCTCGAAGCCTATCGTTAAGATAGCGCCCCGTCTGCCCGACGTAACGCTTCCCACAGGTAAGAGGGAAAGAATATATCACTCCTTCTGCACAGGAAACGAACTTGGTCTTGTGGTTTTTGTTGCAGCACTCCGGTAGAATAGATGGCCCACTCACCCGCTTACATAGGCTGGAAAGTTTTTTGCGGAGCAGAAAAAACAACGTCGACGTTGACTCTACTTGCTACCTTTTTAAGCTTGTGAGACAGGTTGTGAATATAGGGCTCTATGAGAGGCCTTATAGTGCGTTCTCTTGCTCTGTGGTTAGTAGCTTCTGCTTGCTTGACCTTCTTAAGGAGGATTCAACCGCTCGTCACTCAATGGGCAAATTTCTCTACACAAACCTGCGTTTCAGGAATCAACCATAGTATTCATTCTTTTGGGGGTTACTTATAATAACGTAATGAAGGTTGTGCGGCCCTTGGATTTTTCTTTTAGAGCGCTGGAGATTTTTAATAAAATCCAGAAATATGACCGTTTTGACTGATTTTAGCGCGTTTTGAGGCATTTTTGAAAATACAATTATTTAGAAGACAAACGTGACAAAACGCTTGGCCGTACGTACTAGGGGTGCCTATAATCTTAATTTTAAGACCATGACGAGAAAGCTAAATATTGTTGTATTTGCGTATTTGTGTAAATAAAATCACCCTGTTAATTTTATTTCCAACTTGACAAACGAGATGGCGACACTAGTACTAAATGCCTCAAACCGGAGATTTTCTTGCTGTTGCTGTTGTTGTTTTTCTCTCGGGCTCGAACTCGATCGCGATGTCTCGTTGCTCGTGGATCGGTAGCACGTGTAGCGAAAGCTCACGCTGTAAAGCTCACTGATCGTGGATTCAATCCACCGCCTCTGCCCGTTTCAATCTGGATGAGTATCGTACCGGCGTGCTGTCATGTATCCAGTCTTGTACACGTTACTAAAAAACGTAATCGATTACAATTACTATAACTCTTGGCTAAAAAGTATTCAAATAGATTACTTGATTAATCGACAGCAAAAGTAATTGGACATTTACTTGAAGAAGTAACCGTTACTTTTCTTATTACTTTATTCTGTGAAGACTTACATGTTTAGCGCTCATAACAATAAACTACTTCGAACCTATATTTCACATTTTTACAAGTATTGAAGATGAAAAGACGGGTTCCCTCTTCGTGGTCGTTGCACCTTCACAATGCGGACACAAGCATAGAATACGTTTGAAGAAGTTTAATGATTTGGGCGTTTGCCAGTTCGGGGGGGGGGGGGGGGGGAGCGGAGGGGGTTCTAGATCTTGATTGTCGCTCACTTTACTATTCACATGTGGATGAACTCGCATGTTATACAAAAGAGCAGCTCCAGGATTTGAAACGGATCATGTGTAGTATCCATTAGCGGAAGAGATCGCCCGACCAGTTCTCAACTAGAAACTTGCTTGTCACAAAGCCTACGAGGGGAAATAGGGAACTATTTGAACTGGCTTTGTTATATTTTGCATCCGCTTTAGACATTCTTCGGTTCTGGTTCTCCTACGAGCTGCGTGTAGGTACCGTAAGCAGGATTGTTTTTCTTAATATTTCTGTGTGTGTGTGCGTGAGGGGGCTAGTTTGAACGAAGGACTTACAAAGCTACATTCTGCTCCCTCAAACTTCGCCCTGAATGGACTTTGTCACGCACTGGGGCTTCCCTTGGGCTTCCAAGTCCCAGTCCCAGCGCGAGAAAAAAAAAAAAAACGAACATTCCACAGAAATTGTACATACTAAGGGGTTGACTTCGTTTCCTGCAGCTCCGCAAAAATCATTATTTTTTCTGTTCAAAAAAAAGAAGCAAATTTAATTCTTGTGTCGTACCACAGGGAAGGCTACAAGCGCGAGCTCCTTGCTCTAGGGTACATCTCGGCGGCACAAGCTCTCGTGCACCAAGGGCATAGCGGCGAGAAGTTGTGGTGGCGCCCTCTTATGGTTCCCCCTTGTGACGTCATTACCTTGCAAACAACAAGTTCGATGGTGTTTGTTATTAGCATGGTGGAAGCTTGAAATCATTGCGCTCTCAAAGGAACACTGCCAACACCGTCAAAATTAAAGTTCTTTCATTCCTCTTATTTCCGTCGATGAAAATCCCCTTTCCGACGTCATAGTCAGCGTTCGGCCAATCGTGGAAGGCCGACCACAGCGACGCTTTCGGTCGCGCACGGGGCTAATAGACCCTTTTCATGTTTACAAACATGAACTGCCTCCTGCGTCCCAAGCAACTTCCGGTCGTTCCGTCTTTGAAAGTATGTCGAGCTTGCCTATGTCGCCAGTGCTAGAAAGCATAAACGCTACACGCACATCAAAGTTGGAGATTTAACGAGGGCCCTTGGCTGGTCAATTTAACGTCTTGGAGGAGGCAAGTTGGTTTACAAGAGTATTCGAAAATATTTATCATATCTGGGGGTTCTGCGTTCTTTTGGCGTTCACCTGGAGAATTGGTGGTTAAACGTTTCATCAACATTTCAAACAGCGGTGTTAGGGTGGGCTTTGTTCATACTTTTTATGAACCGGAAGTTCTCTGGGACGTCAAAGACTAGAACAACTCCTGGTGGCGTTTGCTATGAAAAGGGTCTATTAGCTCGCGCTTCTAGCCTTCGCTGCAGTACAACATAAGGTGAAACGGAGTGTAATATGTATTTGGAAATAAAAAAAATAGCTGAATGAGTTGCAAAGAAGGCTAAAATACTTATTCCGAACAACATTTATTTTATGAAACATTATTTCAGATATTTGCATTCTCTGTAGACCTTGTTTGGTGGCTAGTGAATATGAAAAACAAAAAAGAAGCATGAATTCTATTATTTTGAACAATTACAATATATTTTCTTAGCCAACAAACAGGTGCTTACTCTGAGATGCAAATTGAATTTTGTCGTTAGCGTTTTGGCGCCCAAAACAATTTTTCTTTTTGGTAAATTTAACACTTCCCGTTTTGCGGATTACTAGGAAAACCAAACGGGCCATCACAAGGTAGAAAATACGTTTCTACCTAAGGTGAGGCGTACGTTTCTTTTTTTTTCTCTTCACCCTTCTAATTTTTAGGCAAAATCAAATGAACCTCTAAATAACTTTAGTGTCTTCATAAGTAACCTCGGGAGTTCACTATGCTATTGTTTGTTATGAACACCTCTTTCAACAGTGATCTTACTATGTCACAGTGGAACGAAGCGGCGCTACCTTACCTGTCTGGAAACAAATTGGGGTATGTGTATGTTTATACTGCCTAGAAAAAAGTCTGCCTCAACGGGCGATTTGTCTCCCAGCTGTAGGTGATCAATTTAGCCAGTGCAGTACAGCCGGTAGCCTGGGGTCTTTAACGTGCATCACGCAATAGTAATAGTACACGACCGCACGCCGGTACGATGCTCATCTAGATCGAAACGGGCAGGGGTGGGGATTGAACCCAGGATCCCTGGGTTATACTAGGTTATACAGCGCGAGCTTTCGCTCCACGTGCTCCGAGCTGGTGTGCTTAGAGTTCCTGTATAGGCTCCCTACGGGAGCCAGAGTTGCGCGTTCATGCATGGCATGTGGATCCAGCTCCTCACGTGACTGAATTCGGCGTATAGCAGCGCCGCGCGTTCGAGGCGCGCGGCGTGCTCAAAAGCCGGGGAACGTACGCCGGGGCGCGTGCAACGTCAACTTTGCTGCACGACACTTGATCCGGCTCCTCACGTGATCGGATCTCGGCGAATAGCGGCGAGGGCGACACGCGGCACGTGGAATCAAACGCGCAACTCTGGCTCCCGTATAGGGAGCCTATACAGGAACTCTAGGTGTGCTCTAGCCCACTCGGCCACCGAACCTTTTTAGATGCGGAGCATCTCTTGCTCTGGTCTATGTCCCGCGGCGTCGGCGTTGTAGTCGGCACTCGAACTACGCACGCGCAACTCTCCTCCTTCCCTCTCTCCAACAGCTGCGCGTTACTTTCTCCGCTCTCTCTCTCTACCAGCTGCGTGCACTGCGCGTGCGTTCGCTTCTCCTCACACCGCGCGCGCACGCGCAACTCTCCTCCTCTAGTCTCCTCTCCTTCAAGTGTGAAAAAAAATAAAAGGCGAGCGGCGAGCGTTCCAAGTTTCTCTGCCGCGAGCCGCGACGAAGGCTCGCGTAGGGGGTAACGCTAGGGCAGTCGGTGGCGCCATCTCTCGACGTCAGCACGCAACTGACTCTTTCCTCGGAACCAACACGATGCTCCGCATCACCCCATGGTTCCCCTCGGGAAGATGGTGTAATTTTTTTTTCTTTATTGCACTTGGCCACCGATTCCTCTTTATCTGTCAGGACTCAAGCCTTTCGATGTGTTTGCGTTTGTCTTGCAAGTGGCGTCAAATGCGCCAGTGCATGAGGCCCGTGTCTCGAGCGGCTCTTAGAAGCAGTTGTCGGCGCAGTACTGAAATGAGTGGCCCTTGGAAGCGAATGGCAGCGGAGCACCCGCTCCTCGCACGTGTATTGCGCGTTTCCACAACAATGGTTCGCGGTACTTGAAAGCGTGATTTTTATCAAATGAATTTAGTCTGCACTTGCCGGCAGCGCCTTCAACTTATGGAATTTACGAGGATAATACGAGTGCAACATGGCTTTGTGTATCTGGGTGGTTCTTTTTCGCTGACAGGCACACAGACGGAAAGTGTCCTTTCTTGCCATAAACGTTGCCAATCTTGTCAGCTGCTGTGCACTTGGCGCGCGATTGTGGACGAGTAGTAGAGCCGCGCGACTTGCTTGGACAGAGAACTGCTTGGTACAGTTTACGGGTGGGAAACGGTTGCTTCTTGTTGCTTTTGACTCGACGCGCAGAAGTGTGGACCTCTTCGACGAGGTCCGCACCTCTGGACTGATTGATTGATAATTGCGGGTTTTATGGTGCAAAATGCAACTTAGGCCAAAGTGCGCCAAACTAGGTTATATATTGTATTCTTTTAGAATGTCATGGTTTGACAGGTACGTGTGACATTAGATCTGGTGTAAAAGGCCAGTGCTAGAAATAAAACTATGTACACGATCAAATGAGATGAGAGGGTTATCTCCCAGTAACAAAGCAGGATGAAAGGGTATATGGTATCTGAAAAACTCAGGAAAGTAATGCCGTCGTTTTTCCTCAAGACCTGAGCAGACCCCCAAAATGTGTATGATCGACATAACAGCTCTGCAGTGTGCACAGGGCGGTGGATCTTCGCCACAGAGCAGGTGTTTGTGGGTGATGTATGAATGGCCTATGCGGAGACGACAAAATAGCACCTCATGGAACCGATTCTTGAAAGAGGTACTCTCCCACAATCAAAGAATAGGCTTGGTGACGTGAAGCTTTAGAGGATGACGTGAGCCTATCAGCTTTCTCATTGCCTAAAATACCTACGTGACTTGGGACCCAACAAAATGTAATATGGTATCCGTTCTGCAATGTTGTATTAATCTTTGCACGCACAAGCTGTACGAGGGTATTCCTGGTGTCTTTCAGGGAGATAATCGCAATGATTACACTTTGAGAGTCTACAAATATAATCGACCTTTCTATTCTCTTATGTTTAATGTGATCAATTGCTAACAAGACTGCATACAGTTCTGCTGTAAAGATACTGGCAATTGAATTAAGGCGTTTAACCCTAGAAATATTCTCCGAGTGCATGGCACATCCAACAAATGACAGAGCCTTAGCGCCATCCGTATAAAACTGGAGATAATCAGTATATTATGCCTGTAATTCCTGAAATTCTTGAAGGATGACTGCCGGAGCAACAGTGTGTTTATTAAATTTTGCAAGGGACCAGTCGCAAGCGACTGGCAGTCTCTCCCAGGGGGCAATACAGTGAGCTGGCTGAAGGAGTGTCACTCCATTGAGGGGAATCTGAAGAGACGTGTGATATTCCGCGAGTCGAAGACTTAATGGCTGCACGATGTTGGGTTTGTTCTGGAAAAGGCGAGAGAACCTTGCATGTTTTATGGCAGAATATGTTGGATGGTGAGGGTCAGCTAAAACCTTGTAGGCATATGTCATGCTCAAATATTGCCGTCTTTTATCTAATGAAAACTCGTTAGACTCTGCATACAAACTTGTAACTGGGGATGTACGGAAAGCGCCCGTGGCAAGACGCAAACCGAGATGGTGCACTGGGTCCAACATTTTAAGGGCTGATGGTCTTGCCGATCCGTACACTATGGCACCATAGTCAAGACGCGATCGGACAAGAGAATTGTATAGGCGAAGAAGACATTTTCTATCTGAACCCCAAGACCTGTGGGCTAGAACTTTTAAAATGTTCATACTTCGAAGACATTTTTCTTTAAGAGACTTCAGGTGAGAAATAAAATTGAGTTTCTTGTCGAAAATTACGCCCAGAAATTTATGCTCGGTTCTAACAGGCAAGCGGGTTGCCTTAAGTTCAAGCTCTGGATTTAGAGTTAGCCCACGGCGTAAGGAAAATGGAACGCACACCGTTTTTTCTGGAGAGAACTTAAAACCATTTCCATCTGCCCAAGTACCTAGCTTATTTAGGGCCAGCTGAAGCTGGCGTTCACAGCTGGAGGTGTTACAAGAGGAACAGGAAATCTGAAGATCATCTACGTACAATGAATATGAGACTGAAGGTGGTAGTATCCTGGCAATGGAGTTTATCTTGACAGCAAACAATATAACGCTTAGGATGCCCCCTTGGGGAACTCCATTTTCCTGAACAAAGGGATCCGACAGAGTACAACCCAGTCTAATCTGGAATGTCCTATCTGTCAGAAAGTCTCTTATACACCTCAGCATACGACCCCGGATACCATAACTGTAAAGATCCTTAAGTATTCCAAACCTCCATGTGGTGTCATAGGCTCTCTCTAAGTCAAAGAAGACAGAAATGCAATGTTGTTTATGCAGAAACGCTTCACGGATAAGTGTCTCCAGGCGGACTAAGTGGTCCACTGCAGATCGTCCTTGACGAAAGCCGCACTGGTTATTTGCCAACAAATTTTTTTTTCTAATAGGTATATTAACCGTCTATTAATGAGTCTCTCGTACGTTTTTCCTAGGCAGCTAGTAAGTGCTATCGGTCGGTAACTGGCAGGAAGTGCTGCGTCTTTGCCTGGCTTCAGTAGCGGCACAATATGAGCCCGCTTCCACGCCTGAGGGAAACTTGCCTGCTCCCACAGAGAGTTAAAAAAGAGGAGGAGGTTTCTGAGTGAATCATGTGAAAGCTTCTGGAGCATGGCATAGTGCAGTGAGTCAGGCCCTGGTGCGGACATCTTCTTTACATCAAGAGCCTGTTTGAGCTCGATCATTGTAAACGGCCCATTATATGGTTCTGAGTTAGCCCCCAACATAGGAATAGTGCAACCCTCTGTGCGAGATTTAAATCGTTGGAATTCTGCACTATAATTATTAGAGCTGGATACGCTGTGGAAATGTTGAGCAAGAGCATTAGCAATATCTTTGACAGACCCCACAATTAAGTTAAATATTGGGATGGTGAAAGAGCGGTAGTCGCCTTTGACTTTTCGTATGCGATCCCAAACCTCTTTAGCCGCAACGAAACTACTTATAGAAGAGAGATATTTGATCCAAGATTTGTTCTTTGCCTGCTTTCTTGTCCAGCGGGCCTGAGCTTTACGCCTTTTAAATTCAATCTTGTTGTGCACGGTTGGGTAACGCCGGAAAACATCCGAGGCTTTATTTTGCCTCGTAAGGGTGGTTGAACAGTCTTCATTCCACCACGGCTTGCATTTCTCAGGTAAGTTACCGGAGGTACGGGGGATAGATTGCTCGGCGGCATTAACTATCTGTTCAGTAACATAGCTTGTAGCTTCATCAGGGGTCATAATGGCTAATAGTGAAGCGTCAAATGTAGCAGCTTGGCTAAAACGTTTCCAGTCTGCTTTATCCAGTTTCCATCTAGGCATACGTTTCTGAAGTCTGGGGAAGTCAACAAGGCTCTCTAAAACAACTGGGAAGTGGTCACTCCCAAAGGGATTATCTAAAACCTTCCAAGAAAAACAAGGAAGCAATGATGGTGATGAAATGCACAAATCAATGCAGGTAAAAGAGTTGTGAGCAGCACTAAAAAATGTTGGAGATTTGTTATTTAAAAGACATAAATTTGATGACAATAAAAATCGCTCAATGAGTCCTCCACGGGAATCGATTCGTGCACTGCCCCACATGGTGTGATGAGCATTAAAATCACCTAAAATTAAAAACGGTCGACTGCAATCTACGTGTATACTGGCTCGTCTCTCGCGCCGCCTGTTGGCCGCTTCCTCCAGCGGCGGACGCAGAGCGAAGAAGATCTAGCTCGAGGTCGGCGGCGAACAGCCCGTGGCCCGAGCCCACCCCGAGCGCCCGACCTGCATGCGCAGCTGCGAACATGCAACTCGTTTGTTCCGGAAAAATTCTGCGCCATCTATGAGGAAAATGGTACAAATAAATAGCGGTTGAATCCCCCTTAAGTAGGCATTCAGAGACTGAAATTAATAACGACAAAGGGTATCCTGCTGAAACCAATCGAGTTATTTGCGTTTTGAAGCTCATATCGGCCATGTGCACGCAGGATTTCTCGAGAGAGTTTTTTAGGCAAAGTTTAGCAATGCCTCGTTTAACAGGTTTTGAGTTTGCGGAACTATGATTAAGTAGTGGCTTTTTTGCCCTCGGTTCATAAGACCAGCAGATGTGAGGGCTTTTAAGAAACAATCGAAGGTCTAAGAATCGTATTGAATAGTCGATCGGAAGTTCGTGGGTAAGTTTTAACGGATCAAGGTATTTCTGGAAGGTGGAACCCAGTAGTCATCCACGTACCGAAACACACGCACTATTTTTGAACTGTCAAGGTTTTGCTGTAAGATTTTGTTGTGGAATGCCAGAAAGAGGTCACAGAGCACAGTAGCTATACAGGAACCTCTACATATTCCTTTTTTTTGTAAATATGTTAAGCCATTCCAGGTGGCAAACGTAGAGTGTAAGTAGGTAGATATTAGGCCCAGGAAACCTTGATGGACACCCCTGCTGCATTTTGAAAGGCTATGACACCAAAGGCGTCAACACTGTCCTTTATGCACATCAGGAGACGATCTTGAGGTAGGGCATAATAGAGATCCTTGGCATCAATAGAAAATGCCATGAGCCTTCTGCCCTTGGGTTCTTGGAGAAATTGTAAGACATAACCCGAGCTCCTAATCAAATATGGATCATTTATGTCAAGAAAATTGTTTTTCTTGAAGGAACATAGCGATGTACTTTTGCCACGTGCCTCTTTTAGACACAATGACCCTAAGGGGGCAATCGGTTTTATGCGTTTTGGCATTTAAGAAAATCTCAAGGCTAGACAGTTTACTCCGGACAATGGATGAACCAAGTTGCTTCAGGCCCAGCAAATTACATAATTGCTTGGCTCGGCTTTTGACTTTACTTAAGGAAATATCATGATGGCACTGAAAAACGGACCCTACGGCTGCATAGGCCTTAGTGCCAAACTCACTTTTATGCATGAGCACGAAACCACCTTCTTTGTCCGCAGGAAGAAGAGATAAGCTATGCTCTTCTAAGTATGTCTCAACCTTCTTAATGGACAGTGGTCTTACCGGATGTTTGTTATGTGAAAGAATGTCTACACCTTCTGAAATGCACCGATCAACGTCAGTGATCCCTGCGGACAAAGAAGGTGGTTTCGTGCTCAAGATGCATGCGACAAGTTTAGGCACATGCACAGGAGATGCTAGTGTCTGCAGCAAAGAAAAAACCTAATTCAAGTAAAATGTTTCACTAGCATTTGTTTCCAGCTCATTTTCGTTATTTACTTCAAATGTCTCCTACCAAAAGGCAGGCACGTTTTTATAGTTATGGGCAACATTTCTTGGCATATCACAAGCGATGAGGACATGCACACGACTTTGACTGGCGCTCGTGCCCATGGTCGCCCATAGCTTTTGACTGCATTGCCAAGAAAGGCGGTTCCTGAGCGCTCACTCACCGCATCTTCCCTGGTGCTGAAGAATTTTGCAGAGTCTAGTGGCAAAGCTGTCCCACCCTTGATAAGACCGTTTCAAACAAGTATACCAATCTTGTCCAGTAGCGCAAGGCCTAGCCGCCTGCTGTACTCCTATCTCAAGCGCTTTTGAAGTTGGACGATGACTGCATTTTTTTTTTACAAAGTATCTTCATCACTCTCGCTGCTCTCCGACCTCTCTCTCTTCGTTCCCTGAAATAAGAACAGCAATAAGTAGCTTTTATGAGCACATAAAAATTGTTTATTTACTTCTCTATTTATAAAGAAATTTAATTATTCCAAGGCTTTTTTACCTTGGAGGTTTCTGTCCCGTTGGAGTTGTAGTCTTCGCACAATTTCTGCTGAGCTGTGCTTGTTTTGCGTTCTTTGGGTTTTCTGAAGACGTCGGTGCACCCGACGGGAAATATTACCTCAATTACATTATTGTTTCCTAAAGGGTACAAACAACTAGCACTTTGTGCCATGCAGAACACCCTTCTCCATTGTCCTACTCTCCCATCAACTTGCACAATGTAGCCTAAAACAGTACGATGAGCCGATGCACAGGCTCCGAAATTTCTATTCTTTCGTGAAATTTTATAAAAGGTGTCTTCAAACTTATGCCTCGATTTATTCACAACATCTGTAGTCAAGACAGTGCATGAAATATTTTAGCTCTATACTCCGTTTCATACATAGCGTGCAACCCAGTCAAAGCTAGCGCACCGGTTTGCACTGCCGACCGTGCGTACGTTCGCCCCATAAAATAGTGCTGCCCCTTCAAAAAAAAAAAAAGTAAAAAAATTTGCATCTTTGGAGCTAGTAACTGATAGTGGTGTTATGATTTCGACGGAGCACAGGTATTTTTTTTTCAATAAAAAGAAAAAGATAATGTAAACTACTTAAATTGTTTTCCGTTTTCTTCGGTGCGGCAACCACTTCGGGCTTTCGGGTTGTGCGGCTGACCCCTGCCTCGCCGGTTTTGAGAACATAGAGTCTCACGCAGCAAGCTCAAGTACCTCTCCTGCTCGGTTATTTTCAAAGGTTCATTCCGCGAAGATCTCGAAAGCGTGCGAGCAGGTGATCGCCAACGTGTACGGGAGTACAAGAACGCGTTTCCCGGAGACGTCAGTCCATGAAGTCCTGGAGACGGTCAGTGACGACACCGGAGTGTGCGGCCATACTGTCGCGAAGTGCAAGGCGCAGTGTCTATCTGGCAAGGTGGCGTCCCCGAAGCGAAGACCTCGCAACGTGAAAGTTTTGAGCACGCGGACCGTGTTGTGAACTGCCTTCAGTTATGTCTGGTGTTAAAATCGGCCTTATGGCTTCGAAGTGAAACACACTGGCAAAGTTGTGCTAATTTTTGAGGCGCCGAAAAAACCATCGGCACCACAAAAATTAGCACAACTTTGCCCGCGCGTAAATCAGGCAAGCAGTAACAAGAAGTCATGTACGGTTAAGCATGTCAACAAGTTCGTGGATTGCGTTGTGGGTGTCATCTACAAAATTCCATTGTCATGCGGACGGGTTTATATAGGACAATCGGGACGCTGCGTCAACGAGAGAATGCGTGAGCATGCAAATTCCCTGCGGTCAATGACAGGAGGTCACTTATACGTACATTGCAGAGACTGCCAGTGTCACCCCGTCTTCCAAAATACCTTAATCATTGGCAGGGGGCGCACAAAAGTGCAGAGAGAGGTGCTGGAGGCGCATGCTATCGAAAAAGCTGGCGCGGGGCACTGCGTCAGCCAGCCTTCGGTTTACCTGCACAAAAAAGAGATCGATTTTATAGATGCATGGTAAGCGACACGCCATTGGTTGTTTTCGGCGTTGGTTGGCTGTGTGTTGTTTTCTTGTTTGAGCCGTTTTTAATAAAACTTCAGTTGATAGTCAGCGCTCGTCCTGTGCTCTTCTCTCGTTGTCTTCGTCTTTTTGCGCGCTGTTTCCATTTTCTTAAGTCATGAACCAACTCGCTTGCATCGCCACCTTAATGCGTTTCACAAGAGCGAAGGTTTTGCGGGATTTCCGAGGTCAAATGTGCGTAATACCTATAAGAAAGGCTCGTTTATAACGTTGACAAATGTTTTTCGAGCCAAGAAAGAAAGGATAATGCGCGAGAGAAATAGAAAACATGCCGGACCGCCAAGTTTACACTTGTACCCAATAGATGGCGCCAGTGTGTCCTCTTGTTGTCAGAGATATTAAGAGGTTCTAAGGCACCCGATTTTAAGAGATCGCAAGAGTGTGAACGAATCTTTAACCTTAGTCGGCTAGGCGGACAATGCCCGTGGCTGTGTTCCGACGCGTCTGGTTTCTTCTGCCTGAGGGACCGTAACCTTGGTCGGCTAAGTTGACGACGCATGTGCCCGTGGCTGCATTCCGAGGCCCCTGCTTTCTTCGAAAAGAAAACAACACTCGACCCTGACCTCGAGTGCCATGTATTGTGTACGCGTCCATTGTGAATCACTCTAGGTTCATGGTGGCGCCGGCACCAGAGCAGCGAGAAACTGCCATCTGGATGACTTCCATACACCATTCCGACTCTGAAGAAAACTTGGATGAAGTCACATCACGCAAGGAAATGCCGAGCCGTCTGACCAATGGCAGTGAGGTCCCCTAATCCCAGTATTCGTTATATAAAGGCCCGTCCACTGCACTCCCAAGGTACTCTCTGATTTTCACGCTACCATGTAAATAAACGGTTTTAAGTAGAGACGCCCTGGATCTCGACCATTCTTACGTTTTGACGGGGCCGGCACTAGGTTTAAGCGGAAGACCAACCCCTAGTCTACCCCTTTATAAATAAAAATTGACCGCATCTCCACGTGGTGAATGATGTTGCTTGGGGCGAAGCTCTGGTGGTGCTTGTCTACGTAGACGCCGAGCCGCAGCATGCCGAGCCTTTTCATTAATGTCAGTAGGAGAATGTGTGGTTTTCTTCTTTTTCTTTTTTTAAGCAGACAGATGGGATGGCATCTCAGAACCCCCCTCTTTTTTTTCTTCTTTTTCTTTGAGCCTTTTCATTCATGTCAGTAGGAGAATGTGTGGTTTTCTTCTTTTTCTTTTTTTAAGCAGACAGATGGCATCTCGGAAGCCCCTACTCTTTTTTTTCTTCTTTTTCTTTTTTCATAATTTTTTTCATCTTTTTTTTTCCAATTTTTTTTTTGCCCTACACGAGCACGTGAGCATGTGTTCACGTGCTCGTGAGCACGTGATCTCACGAGCAGAAGCACGAGCACCCGACGCCGGGCCTACGGCGGACGGCGGACGGCGGACGGTGTTCGAGGCGGGGCTTAGGCCGCACGTCCGGGAGCTTCCTGGCTCGTGACGACGACCATTCCCCGAAGAGAAGAACCCAGGGGTCCAGTGGAGGTGGGAGAATTGGTAACGTAACGAACGGTTTAATTACATGGTAGCGATACAGTCGTCAAATCCAAGAGAACAAATGGAGCTCTCACGCCCCGCCTTATATAGGGGTCCGTTTTCTCCCTCTCTCTCCGCCAGGGCAGCAGGTGCGACAGCTACGTGCTTTGCAGCTGGGTCCGGCGCGACGTAGACAGAAATGAGTCATAGCCAAGGTTCTCCGCAGTTAGGCCAGGCCTCTCTCCCCTTCCGGAGCGCACGAACCCACACGCACACACACACACGTCCCGTTGACGTCACGGACGCGTTGAGACACGTTTTGGGCAGCCTTCGACAGGTGGGCGTCAGTCCTGAACACGTCGGGACTCGTTTTGGGACTCGTTTCCGCAGCGTTGAAACTCGGAAGAAGGTTGCCGAAGGTTCCATTCTTAACAGCCCCTCCGGGGCCAGGGAAACCTCGAATGGCCGGTGGTACAATCGCTGGCCTGAAGAGGTGGGCTTGGAGTAGGCCTTGAGAAGACGCTGCAAGCACCAAACAAACTCCCAAACCTCTCACAACGGAGGCATCAGCGGAAACGTCCCCCACAACACCACGCCACACCGCAGTCAAACGCTCGGAATTCGCCAAAGACCCGCCAGACTGGATTACGGATTACCAAAATTTGGTACAATTCCGGGTATCGAGACCCCCTGTCGCCAAAAAAAACTCATTTTTCCAACGAGGTCACTAAGAACAAAAGACAAAAGACAAAACCCTTCGCAATTTGTGAGGTCATTTTGGGCAAAGTGCCCCCACTTTGATCCTCATTCCCGTGGATGACGAAGACCTCTGAGATCATCCCTACTATTTTTCGTGATGTCAGAAAAATCTGCTCAACCCATCGGCATTGCCGTTAAATTTGCCTTTCCTTTTTCTTACGCTGAAGTCATAGTGATCGATTTTCACGTGATTTCTAGACGTGAAAATGCGGTCCTTATAGCGCCGATAAAACAATCCGCCTCTTTCATTCCCCGTCACATTGGTCCTAGCAATCTCCTGAGCTGTAGCGCGAAACCCTGACACACTAGGGTCGCTCTTCTGCTCGACTGTCAAAGACACTCTGTCTACTCGTAGCAGAGGACCAAAGTTACGCGACGCCGGAGCTACGAGAGATCTTTCACTGATCCCGTCTTCCTCCGCCTTTTTCGCCGGCGCGTTGGGACGGCGTACGCTTTCTAGTGCTACTAGGTCAGGCTGTTCTACAACCTGGTCCCTCTCATCCCGGTTTTCTACCTCCAACTCTGGGAGTGCTTGCTCCCCGTCAGCTGCCTCTGGCTCTGGATCCCTCGTCAACAAAGGGGCGACCTGACGCGATTTGGACCTCGTACATGACTGAACTAGCCCTTCTCCCAGTTGTTGACCCCTTTCGCGCAGCAGGAAATCTGACCGGTTAGAAAACAAATAAGGATACTTCAACGGGACTGTTTGCGAGACAGCCGCCTCTGTCACTAGCTCTCCGAACGGGCCAGTTATCCTTACTGTCGCCATAGGCAGACAGACACTGTGCTTTTCGAGCAGCTGCTTGATCCAAACTACCTTTCCGGTAAAATCGGATGTCGTTACATACGACGGATGGACAACGTCCATCGTCGCTGCACTGTCACGAAGCACCCTGCACGGCTTTCCGTTTACCTGGAGCTCGTGAAGATAGGGACGAAGGAGCTTCAGGTCCTCGTCACTACCGTTCACGTACGAGAACACCACCCGCGGTTTCTTACATCTGGCTGCTGTGTGTCCCGGCTCCTGACAGTTGTAGCACAGGAACGGCTTCCTTGCCTCGAACTGCCCTGTTGGGCTTTTCCGCGCCTCGTCTCCGTTCGAGTGTTCTGCGCTCTTGTCTGGGACCTTTTGTCCTGCTTCGGGCTTCTCGGGCCCGTTTTCTCGCGAGTCATTTCCCTGTCGGAAGGTCTTGCGCTGATCGCTTCGGCCGGATTCGCTTTCCTCACCGCTCAGCTTTCTACGCGTTGCGTACTCTTCGGCTAGCTCAGCGGCCCTTTCGACAGAGTCGACTCCCACCCTATCCTGCACCCAGAGCTTGACTGACTGCGGAATGCTACGAAAGAACTGTTCGAGGCACACACACTCGACTACCTTGTCTCGGCTTTCGTACACTTCCTCGCTCTTCAACCATTCTATCAGGTTGGTTTTAAGCCCGTACGCGAATTCCGAGTAGCCCTCGCTGCTCTTTTTGGATGCGTTTCTAAACCTTTGACGGAACGCCTCGGCAGAAAGGCGGTACCGCTTCAAAAGGCTGGACTTCACCTTGTCGTAGTCGTCCGCGTCTCCAGCACTAAGGCGCGCGACAACCTCTGCAGCCTCACAGGGCAACAGAGTCAAAAGCCGTTGCGGCCACGTTTCTGGGGCGAAGCTCAACTTCTCACATGTCCTCTCAAAGTTAACTAAGAATAGGCCCACGTCTTCCCCAACTTTAAACGGCTGCATGAGCTTCTTCATTTGATACGACTCGGTCTCACTTGCTCGTACCGGAGCCCCAACTCTACTGTTCTGCGAGTTTAATCGTTGTTGTTCAATTTCGAGCTCTAGCCTTTTCAGCGCTCGCTCCTCTGTCGCCGCAGCCTGCGCTCGTTCCTCTCTCGCTGCAGCCAGTTCCCGCTCTCGTTCCTCTCTTGCTGCAGCCTGTTCCTCTTTCGCTGCAGCCTGTTCTCGCTCTCGTTCCTCTCTAGCTGCAGCCTGTTCCTCTTTCGCTGCAGCCTGTTCTCGCTCTCGTTCCTCTCTAGCTGCAGCCTCGCTCTTAGCGTTCTGAAGCAGTTCCCACGCAATTTTAATTTCCTCTGCTTCCGCGCTCTCTGAAATCGCTTTACTGATCTCAGATTTCTTCATCTTTTGCTCCACCTCCACACCCAATTCTTCACATAAACAGAGTAAATCTGTTCTCAGTAACCTCATCAGATCCATGATCGCTGCTCTTTAGCTTTGGCTTTGCAATAAAACTTGTCGCGAGGTTGTACACAAACCTAGCGCACGAGTCAAACACTAAGGATTCCCAGCAGTTCAAAATTAATTACCCATAATCTGAAGCCTGGCGAATCTCAAAGCAAAGTCCAAACGCTCACCCGCAGATGTAGCACGATGTCGCATGGTCCGATCCCAACCGCTGCCAACCAGTTTTTCGAGGCGGGGCTTAGGCCGCACGTCCGGGAGCTTCCTGGCTCGTGACGACGACCATTCCCCGAAGAGAAGAACCCAGGGGTCCAGTGGAGGTGGGAGAATTGGTAACGTAACGAACGGTTTAATTACATGGTAGCGATACAGTCGTCAAATCCAAGAGAACAAATGGAGCTCTCACGCCCCGCCTTATATACACGAACTCATCTCTGTGACGTCACGGCGCGGTGGTGGCGCGTCGGTCGCACTTCCGGTCTGGGGCTGTGGGCAGAAGTCCCCATGACAGACGTGTATTCCTGCGTTGTTTTGAAAGGAACCAGACGAAAACCTGCCTTCTCGTCAAAACGCCGCGACTGGGGCCGTACCAAAAGTGTCGAGAAAGGTTTGAAGGTCAGTTTTCACGTGCTCAGTTCGTCCGAGAATCTGGATATGTGCCGTGAAAAGGGAAAAGCAGACGCCGTCGGACAACGATTGCTTGGGCGGGAAGCACTTTGGGTTGAATTCACGGATACTTGTGGTCCTCAGATTTATTTGTTTTGTTCCAACATGAACTCCAGAAAACTGTCAAGTTGTGCGGACCACCTGCGGACTACGTTCAGTGCGTCTTCAAGTTCAAACGGCCGCCTGATTGTTCGAATTGTCGTCTGCTCTTTCAAACGTTTCTGCTTGTCGTCTGCTCTCTTCGACGACGCCGGTCCGTAGACAAAATGTTGGCCCGGTACTTGCGATAAGAAGTGAGTGCAGGCCTCAGAAGTCTTAAATTTGAAGGTTGGTAAGCAGGCTCGATGTAAACAGTAGATACAAGGAGATGTTGGTCATTGTTACCAGTGACCAACACCGACTTGTTATGCCTAATTCAGTTGGTCCGATTCTGCTTGCGATTTTCAGTATCGTCGTCGACCATCTCAGCTACGGTTCACGCTTTTGCAGCCCGAGCAGCCCCGCGACTGAAAATTCCGAGCGAAATCTCATCATGCGAATCAGGCTTTAGCGTACAATCTGCGGCGTCCACGCGGAATGAATCGCCACATGTCACATTATTCACGCGAAGTTTTGCGGTGTAACGAGCCTCGGTAATTTCGCTGACGCCGCTCAAGATAGTCAGACATCGCCAGGAAGACGTAGAACCAACAATTCGAACGCGAAAAAGGGCAGGGGGACTCACACCGACGCCGACAACTTCGCATTTCAATGGTTTGTTTATGGGCGACGGCGAGCTTCTTGCCCACACCCTCATCGCGCATGCGCGGCGCCGGTGGTGTCCGCTAGGGGCGCTCCGGGCGTTCCGGTTTGTTTGTAAACATGAGTTGGTGTATTAGCCCCGTGCGCGACCGAAAGCGTCGCTGTGGTCGGCCTTCCACGATTGGCCGAACGCTGACTATGACGTCGGAAAGGGGATTTTCATTGACGAAAATAAGAGGAATGAAAGAACTTTAATTTTGACGGTGTTGGCAGTGTTCCTTTGAGAGCGCAATGATTTCAAGCTTCCACCATGCTAATAACAAACACCATCGAACTTGTTGTTTGCAAGGTAATGACGTCACAAGGGGGAAACACAGGAGGGCGCCACCAAAACATCTCGCCGCTAATAGGGGTCCGTTTTCTCCCTCTCTCTCCGCCAGGGCAGCAGGTGCGACAGCCACGTGCTTTGCAGCTGGGTCCGGCACGACGTAGACAGAAATGAGTCATAGCCAAGGTTCTCCGCAGTTAGGCCAGGCCTCTCTCCCCTTCCGGAGCGCACGAACCCACACGCACACACACACACGTCCCGTTGACGTCACGGACGCGTTGAGACACGTTTTGGGCAGCCTTCGACAGGTGGGCGTCAGTCCTGAACACGTCGGGACTCGTTTTGGGACTCGTTTCCGCAGCGTTGAAACTCGGAAGAAGGTTGCCGAAGGTTCCATTCTTAACAACGGACATGGCTAGCCCCTAAGGAGCTTCGCCCCTAAAAGCAACAAGAAAAGGGGAACTGAAATATGCACTTCCGCGATGCGCACAATAATGCGCAAAAATTATGTCTTAAAAAAAAAAATCTTTACGCGTTAAGTGGATTTGAAGTACCGCCACCGAGACGTCGGTACCGCCAGAGCAGCGCCTTTTACAGCTCGTCCACAAAACGCGTAGAGTAACACATTTTTTTTATGTTTTTTCATGCGCACTATTTCAGTACCTTTCCCAGCGTTGTACGCTATGTATTTCATTTATTTCATTTCTTTTTGCACCTTAAGGGCCCGGTTAGGGCATTACATAAGGGGGGGGGGGGCAGTAAAACGAAGAATACAATAGCAGACGCAGTAGTAGAACAATAACAGTAACTATAAACAAGAACATGAGAAATTATACATAATGGGCTAGTAAATTATCGTAAAAAACTGTTCCATCAGAGGTGCTGACGATGGAGGATGGCAACTCGTTCCACTGTGTGATGGCATATGGCAGGAATGATTCGTTGAATGAGTTAGTTTTACCAGAAATACGATTTATTGCACAAGAGTTGTTTAGGCGGGAGGATATTCTATCGGGGGGTGAGAGCAGGGCGTTCTTTAGTTCTGGGCAATGAGAATAAAGTTTATGAAGAAGGCATAAACGGGAGAGTTTCCTTCGAATGAGTAAAGATATGAGCCCGAGTTGACTTTTTAGAGAAGAGACACTAGTGAAGTGGTCATATGATGATAAGTATAGTGAAAATCTAGAAGGCAGTAGGCGAGTTCTACCGGGTAGTCCTGATGTTGGGCCGAGACCTAAACAAATTGAAAAAATTGGATTTGTAAGCTATGACTAATCAAGGCAGGAATGACAGGCGGTACGCTACAAACCCCTGACATCACTCGTACAGCGATATTTCGAACGGATGGCCGTATTTTTGGAAAGGAAGGGACCAATTGAACGAGGCTGACGGGACATACTCGCGTCACGATTCTCCATTCCCTCTCCTCTTCGCTAAGTTGCCTTGAGAAAGTGAACCGAAGCGAGGAGAAAAGTGAGGCCGCTTCTCATTCTAAACTGTTCTGTGAGAATTGTGCCGCTCTTTGTCCAAATTACTGCCATCCGTCTGCAAGTGCTGCTGCGGGACGATTATTTCAAACACGAGCCTAATGTACTGCATTTTGGACAAGATGCTTGAAAAAAGTGCAATTAGTCAATACGTAATAAAAAAATAAAAACAATTTCACTTAATAATTTTTTTTTGGAAACTTAGAATTTTACATATAAGCCTACTACTAGTAGGCTTATATGTAAAATTCTAAGTTTCCAAAAAATTTTTTTTTGGCAGCATTAGTGGTGAGCAGCATTGGTGGCGTATGCAGCGCGATGTCTGCTACTGAAGCTTACTGTGTCTGCATTGGGCTTCCCGTTGCCCCAGCAACTGTCAAGACGCGGAGCACCGTCCACGTATCAGTGAGTTCCCTCTAACAGTGGGCAGCTCTATACATTCCTACTGGCAAAGGCTTGCTGTGCCAGCAAGCTTTAGCCAGTAGGTGGCACATTTCCATGTGCCAGCAGGCACATGGAAATTAGGCTAACTGAAACATGAACCTGCCTTCTGCATGGAGTCTCCAACTCCAACTTCAGAGAGGTTGTTAGGAATCCTTGGCACTGCTACTCTTGCCTTCTGCATTTTTTGGATGAGGAGTTCGACTGTCCCTGCGAAGATTATGGGTAAGGTGCCACAGCATAGCATTACTTTTTAAAATTAGAACAAGGAATCACGCACATCACATCCCATCGCACTAGCGCATAATATGAAAGCTTCCCATGTTCTGATCTAAAAACGTCTTAAGACGAACTGACTCCATCGTTAACACACCAGTTTACGGAGCCTTTATTCGACTAGCATAGGTCTCTAAAAACATTTCGTGGGTGGCTCTTCACCTCTTTGTTTTTGTTCCTCGAATGCAGCCTTTCCGCCTTTCCGCTAAAAAAGTACAGTAGGTGCATTCGTCACACCTGTTTTCAAACAGCCCGATTTACAGCTTTTGTGAAACCATATGCCTTCACTGCGCGAGTACTTGAACTATGGGGGCATTTGTTAGAAGTAAGGCGCACTTGCTCGTGCCCGGCCGCCCGGCTCCACGTGCGTATTAGCTCACACAAAAGTCTCCAGAACCGACGATCCCTGAGCATGGTATCTTAAAAAAGGTATCACACGAATACACTTACCTCCAAGCATCTCTACCGTTGCTTCGTAGTAGCCTTCCTCTTCTCCTTTCTCTGAAATCCAGAACGCTTCCAGTTTTTGTTTTGGGTCTTGGCCATCCCTAGGCCTAAACGTTTTTATCATCGAAACCGGCATAGCCCGTCGGCCACCGTCACTAAACTTTACATATGCGTACATCGCGCAACGAACACTCACAACAAGCGCGACGCAAAGAAACCGAGCGTACGGGCGGTCGAGGTCCAGCCGTCCACCTCCAACGGTCGAGCAATGATGGGGACGCAGGCGAGCAATGACAAAGCAATGATGGTGACGCAAACGGTCAGACGCAGGGTGGACGCAGGCGACGCAGGAACGCCATAGAGTAATATATACAAGGTAAAGAGCGGGCACTGCCATAGGCCCCAGCGGCCCAGATAGACCAGTGACAGCTAGCGCTCCTAGCGGGCGGCATTAAGCAGAAGCTAGTTCCGGTTCCGGTCACATTAGTTTCAGTTTCAGTTTGGGGGTTTGTGCTCCGGTTCTCAGGTACCCCTTTTCTTTCTCTCTTTCTCCCTCTTTTTCCTTCTCGCGTCGATCCTCCCTTGGCTCTCGGGAGATCCTCGTCTCCCGGAGCCGATGTTTTTTGTTCTTCTTTATTTTGATGCAGTTTTATTTTAATTTCTACGATAGAATTCGTTCAAAATGTGTAAAATAAAATTTCTACTTACTTCACAAAACACAAGTGTATATCGTGTTTGTTCGTTTTTTTATTGTAAAACATTGAAGTTACACAGTCTTCACATTGACTCCTGACTGGTGGAGCATTTTGGGGTCAACAACAGTAAGTGATTTGAAAACAATTTATTGGACCACATTCGTATATACATTATTTACTTCAGACGCTCTGTATACTTTATCAGAGACATATACTAATACTCACAAAAATAAATGAATATGACGGAGTTCGGCATATCATACACTTCGTAATAGATTTCTAGTGAAACCAAATTAATAAAAACTTTCCACATGGGAACATGCTGAATGATCCATTCGCTTTAGCGCCGACTCGGGCACGGGAAGTAAGTGCAGAAATAAATAAGACATCGCTATCATTAAGAGTCATAAGAGTATAATAAGAGTGCAAAGCCCACAGCGAAGAGTACAAATTCCCGATTTCCTGCTAATATAAAGCACATGAGTTTGCACAGCCTGAAACACACTGCGGGCGAGCCATTAAAATAATAAAACTCTATTTGGAATCTGACAAGATTCAGCACCCCTAAACATTCCCCAAGATACATTTTATCAGAAAGGAAGTATGGCTTTAAAAAAGTGGCTAAAAACTGTAGACAGTGTATGCAAAAGTGGGTAGATTTTCTTTCGATTATCTACAGCCTCTATACACTATTGTCTATAGAAATTTTGTAGAAACTGGATAAATACTCTTGCAGGGGGGCCGTGATACACATTTGCTGGAAATAAGGGAAACAAACGTTTGGAGTGCAAGCTGCACCGCTCAATTAATAAGCACTTTTTGTTTTTGATTTGACAACTGCCCCCGTTAATACACTATTAACAGTTACACTTGTTGGGTTGCAGCAACTGAAGAGTGCACCCAAACACCAAACTTTGTCCAAGTTCCGGTTAAGAAATCGAACATGCATTTGTGGCGCCCTGAGCAAAGCTAAAACTACCTAGACCTGAAAGTGTGTGATACAAGGCAGCACACACTCTTCGAACATGCGCCATGCTTTCTATTACGGCAAGAAAGCGATTTTCTAGTTGCTGAGTGAAATTAAAGGCAGCCTGGAATGGTATATTAGATTCCCGAAGAGTTTTCCAGGCACGTGGTATGCTTTAAGCACAAGAAAGTACTGGTGATGCCTGGTAAAGCTGTCAGACTCTTCAATCAGCAGCTGAGAACAGCCACAGCTGTGGGTTGTCTGTTGAAGGAAATGCTTGATCAAATAGCCCCCAACGGAAAAAGTGGACGAGTCGTCAATTATGTTAGACCTGATGTCTGATGCCAGCTCAGAAATCTCCTCTAGTAGCGGGAAGTTATCAATTGGAAGACATTCCACATTGTCTGCAATTGAACTTTCATGGTGCAAAAATATTGGCAACTCCTTGAGGAAGTCAGCCTTGCCATCCTCCACGTTTCCATGGTTCGACAGTTGGAACAGTTTCTTTATCCTTCTGTGTTGCAGTTTTGAGGTGAGCTGATACACCTTTGGGTTTGTATTGCAGCCCAGCATTTGTCATAAAGCTCCAAAAATGTTCTCAAGTGGGTCCTGCTGCAGGCGTCGTGCATGTAAATAAGAACTGAAAGTCACGGCTGTTTGAAAGCTCCTCCCAGAGCACGAGGACACTTTATAGTAACTTGCCACCCTATGATGGTTTGTGGCTGCCTTCTGGTGAAGGAAATCGAGTACCTCAGATTCTCCTTTCAGAATGGCATGACACAACTTCTACCCTGTCTTCTTCAATTGTGAGCTATTTAGAAAGTCTTACCATCCTATCGCAGAAATAGGCTGTAGCCATGGCTGTCTCAGGAAGCACCTTGGCATGAACAAGGGATAGGATTGCAAGACAGACTGAGACACACAGTACTTGTGCGGCACGCTTTACTTTCATGTTACTGTAAGGGTTTCGAAAAATGTGTCTCACAGTAAGTTTTGGAGCCAATCGTAACCTCATCTCAAGGGGATACGATAAAGTTTAACAATATGGGACCATTCGATGACCTCATTTCCCATGCAAAATGTGTGTGCTTGGATATTGTTCCTGGTTGTTTTGATGAGGTGAGGAACATCAAAAATAAAGTAAAGATGTTCGTTGTTAGCTTCGAAAATCAGACACCACGTTGTTTGACCAAGCTTACGTTTGAAGCCCCCTGATCACAAACCACATCCTTTACTGTAAAGCCACAAGTCCTAAGCTCCCGCAATGAGAGAAATGAGGAGACTGCAGATAACAGAAGGCGGTGTTGAAGTGTGCACAACAGTGTATGCAAGGGGCTGAGCCCACCTCCTGGAAATTTCGGAGGCTAAAACAACCAAGGTTCTGTCTGCAACACCTTCAACACCGTCATCTGTAAATCCATGGACAATGTCGTGCGCAGGGTCATAGGTAAAGTCCTTTTTCAAAAAAATTTAATCGAAAATCAAGATGCACACACGATTCCAGCCCGACAGCCCGACGGAAACAACAGCGCGAGAAGCTCAAGCCGTTCGGCTGCACAAACTCACTCCGAGCATGCAAGCACGCGGGCAGGCATGCGTCACCTTGTTTGATGCAAAGCCGACCGAACACGCTGCAGCAGAAAGCATAGACGGACGGCACGACGGCACGCACGGCACGGACGAACGACACACGGACGAGTACAGGCCAAGCAGAATGATGCTGAGGCGACGGCGTGCACGGAAGTAGGCGGGCAGGCCCACGGCATGCCACGGCAGGCGCCATTCATCACGTGGTTTTTGTGACGTATTAGATTAAAACTATTTAGTCATTTTAAGAACTTTAAATAATTCTTAAGCATAACGATTTCAAAAATGAATACTTCTTACAAAAAGATTTGTAACTAATTTTAACCAAATAACAAAAAAGCGCCACATAGCGGAGGGCATTAAACGCACTATCTGGGCCGCAAATCGGCTTCTGTGTCCTCTCTTTACGTTTACTATATTACTCTATGGGCACGTAGCAACGTTATTAAACCACTCAGTTGGGAAACTACCATAGAGAGTGCCTTCAAAAAGTGGCCCCGATCAGTCCTCCAGCACCGAGCTAATGATGAACACAACGCCACCATTTCTCCCGCAGCGGCCATTCGAGGAACTGCACGTCACTTCTATTTTGGCTTTAATCGGCCATTCAGGCGCCGAAACAGATACAGTGGAAGAGGTTACAGGGGTGCCACCCGCGTCTCCCCAGCGGACGCGCCGCGTCTTGCGGCCGAAGTTAAAATGCACCTAGGTCGGGACGCGCCACCTGAAAGCACCGCTGAGGCATGGTTGTATAAAAAACAATATTAATTGTGCCACAAAACCTTGCAAACCAAAGATTTTAGAAACATCACGCGCCCTTCATTTTGTACTAAACTTCAATAAATTTCATACCAAAAGAGTCTTTTCCGTTTGTTTTTACGCAAAAAAAGGCTTTCTAAAAGCTCAAGGTGACCACAGTACAGACAAATGACAAAGCGTGGCGCTGTTGTCGCATTTAGCTCGGTCTCGGTGGACGCCAGCGGCCCAGGTTTCGACGGCGAGTTTCCCAACTGAGTGTTTTAGTAACGTTGGCACGCAGGGACGAAAGAAAGCGCGCGGAAGACGGGGACTGGGCTTCGCTTGGCTGCGCCTGGATGAATAGACAAATAAATGAATATTGACTGTTCTTTTTACATTGGGCGGTAGCTTGCGCCACCTAGCCCTAAATCCCTAAAGCCTGGAAACAAGCCAAAATAAAACTAATCTACAAAGGAAAAGATAAAGACAAGAAATCATTAGACTCATACAGGCCGCAAACAATACTAAGTAATGTATACAAACTGTTTGCATCAATTCTGCAAGACAGACCACAGTGTGAGAACGCCCATCTTTTCAGCGAGGCACAGAATGGATTCCGTAAGAACCGGCGGGGCAGCGACAACTTATTCACTGTCACACAACTAATAGAGCTAAAAAATCTAGATAGGTCACCACTCTATCTGGCTTATTTTGACTTGGAAAAGACCTATGATGCAGTGCCCCATGAAAAGATGTGGACGAAGTTAGAAGCGATGGCACTGGATGTTTAGACAGTATCGCTCTTCAGAAACATATACGCCGGATGCAACGCCAGATACAGTTCGGGAGAACATTTATCAGGGCAGGTGAACATGATTGTGGGTCTGCGCCATGGCTGCCCCCTCTCTCCAACCCTGTTCGACATCTACATCAACGATCTCATTCTGGAGCTGCAAGCCAAAGGGCAGGGTGTTTCTTTCACAACCATTACCTCCAGTAATGACATGGAAACAACTTCTATTCCAGTACTGGCCTTTGCTGATGACATACTCCTGTTATCGGAGAGTGAAACTCACCTTCAAGACATGCTCGATATCTGCACTCGAATTGGGAATGAAGAGGGATTCAAATTCAGTAAGGAAAAGTCAAAGTGGATGGGCTATAATGTTCACGAGCATAACCACACGTTTAGAGTACAGGAGGTGGAGGTAAAACATTCCAGGGAGTACAGGTATCTGAGGGTGACTCTTCAAGAAGGCCCGCAATACTTAAAATAACACAAGAGGAACACCCTAAAAACCTCCAACATCCGAAAAGGTCACCTGTGGAACATGGCAAAGTATTCCTATAAACATACACCCTTGCGAGGGCACTGTGGAAGAGTGTCATAGTACCGGCGGTCACCTACGCTAACGACGCAGTGGTCTTCCAACAGACCACCCTGAAGACACTGGACCGCCATCTAGTGGAAATCGGGAGGGGGGCACTGAGCGGAAACTGGGCAACTGCAAACCTGCCCGTCACGGGAGAGATGGCCTGGTCGACATTCAAGCAACGGGATGCAAGGGCCAAGCTTGGATACCTCGGGCGCCTGATCCACATGCCAGACGAAGCGTACGCCAAAAGGACATTCCAATACGTTAGATACCGCAGCAGCAGGACGAACTGGTCAAACACCAACGCCAGGCTCGACTCTGTGTACAGCAAAGGGACAAGGCGACATGAGGCCACATCGGAGAAAGGATAGTTCAAAGCTGTGACAGAGGAGGTGAACGCGATAGAACTTGAGGCCTGGAGACAAGCGGCGAGGAAAAAGCAGAGCCTTTAGAGCATCTACGCGCTCCACAAGTCAGAGCCGTCTCCCTGCACACGCTACCGAGGGGGCCATGAAAGCGCGCTACTGTTTCAGGCACGGGTAGGAGCGCTGATGACAAACTGCCGACATGCCCAACTCTTCGGAGACACCGACACGGCCTGTCCTCTGTGCGGGCAGTCAAGCGAGGACGTCCTCCACGTGCTGCTGTGGTGCCCTGCCCTAGACCACTGTCGACCGCTCTGGGCAACCAGCGAAGAGAGGATTCCCGAAATGCTGGGATTCGGGGAAGGGGTCCACGGTTCGCTAGCAACCAAGCGCATTCTCGTTGAGTGGGAGAGACTGCGTCTGATCGCCAACCAGTGAAAGTGTCTCGAAAGTGGGAAAAGCTAGAACAAAACAAGACCTAAAACTTTTACCTGTGTCGGCAATCTGAACTTTTGCTGACCCCCTGTCCCAAAAGGGGTTAGGTACCGCCAACTAACTAACTAAGTAACTAAAACTGTTTTTTTTTGCCTCTAACTTTTTATTTTGGTTTTGGTAAGTCTTGACATTTTGGCATCTTGCTCGAACAGCTGGAACTACGTTTTACTATACTCCGTTCCACCTTCAGTCCGAGCGCAGTGGACGCCACGAGCTATTCCAGCCGATCCAGCGCTGGGAGAAAATCGCGTGACCTGCCGGTTGGGCAGAGCGACGCAGGGAGCTCAAGGTCACACGACACTCTTTCCACGCTGGATTGGCTTGGATGGCTCCTAGCGCCCGCTGCGCTAAGACTGAAGGTGAAACGAAGTATAGTTCTATTTTATTTTGGCGGTGCAAAAAGCCGGGTTCTGATTTCTCACAAACACCTAGAACGTAGTCAATCCAAGTCTCATTGACTATGGTCTCGATTATCGTTTCGACGGGTGGCGCCAAGTTCTTTGTCTGTTAAGTTTCAGCTGCAATGGAACGCTCACCGGGTGCCAAGCGTCGTAAATGTTACTTGGCAGAGAGTGAGCCTCTTGTGATGCCTAGATCAACAAAATATTTTCACAGTACAAGTGATGCTCGGGACCATGGAGACCCCTCTCATGACGTGCTCACCCCGGTAACTCGAGTTCCCCAAACACTACAATCCGCTGGGAATAATTCTGATGACGCGTCAGCCATTCCGAAGAATCCAAATTGAGCGCAGATGCCGAACGCGAGCGTTCGGAATCGTTAAATGCTAGCGATGAGAACTACGATGTCCGAGACGACGTCGTGAACTCTGGTGAGGACTATGGAGATGATGCTGACGAGATGAATGGAAATGCCCCTGTACCACAGCCCTTGCTTGAACACCTTCTGTCGTCCTGTTTTGATAAGTTTGTGACGGAGGCACTTCCCCATTCTGCGACGACAAAAGCCGGCGCCATCGCCATGATAATGGCCCCCGTCGTGTTGCAGGGCATGACGTGGACGGGCCTCGATTCTTTGCTCGTGCTCATCAATGCCCTGTTTGGAAGGCAAGTCGTGCCGCAAAGCAAATATGCTTTCCGCAAGCTTTGGTCAGAAGAGACTAAAAACTTGGTTCGCCACTACTACCGTTGTGAGGGCTGTGGAGGAGTTCTAGAAGACGCAGAGACTGCAGCCAGCAGCTCAGTGTGCCAGCAAGGGATAGATCTGAAGGTGCTAAAAGAGAATGGATCATACTTCGTAATGCTTGACATGACGAAGAAACTGTCCTTCGTTATTGAGAAGACCAAGCAGCTTCTTCACAACAACCTCTTGAAGCTTGCCATGGAACGCAGTACCTCATCAAGCGGAAGTGGTGTCACTGATATAACAACAGGTGAAGCGTAGGCTGCTCTGCGCAGAAAGGCTGGGATGGGGGACAGTGATCTTTCTTTGACTTTTAACATAGACGGCAGTCCTCTCTTCGTGTCATCCAAAAACGTCTGTTTGGCCTATTCAATTCACCGTGAATGAGCTCCCTTCAAATATCCGCCTCAAGCACACCACACTAGCCGGACTTTGGTTCGGAAAAAGCCATCCAAACATGACTGCCTTCCTCGCAAAGTTTGTTGATCAAGTCAAAGCATTAGGCCCGTGATGTGGAAGCATAGCTCAAAGATGCACAGGTCCAGAGCTTATGTGCTCTGCTGCTATATCAACGCACTGCGAGGGCAGCAGTTCAGAACATGGTACCTTTCGACGGGTCGTTTGGATGTTCCTGGTGCCTTATGAGTGGGGAACACCTGGAAGGTATGTATTAGTCTTCTTGCACATGCACATTGCAGTTCAAACTAAACATTATGTTTTTCTGAGCCTACTGGGTGCAACGTCATAATATACTTTCGTTTATTTTTATTCACAGGAAGCATGCGCTACGTGCCTAAGGAACCACCGGCTCCAAGAACATCTGAGCTTGTCGTCCGAGATATGCAGCTTTCCTTCAGAGTGTGGATCACCATAAATGGAATCAAGGGTCCTTCTCCGCTAATGAATCTACCAGGTGTGGCTTTTTCCCTGAATGTCTAAAGAACAGGGTCAGATTATCCAAGATTCAAGCGATCGAAGCAAACTGTTTCACCCTGATAACAAAAAGTATTAGTCAGACAAAATCTTTATATGAATTTGATTCTGTTTTTAGATAGCACAACGCTCCGCACGTCGATCACTTGTGTTAATTTCTTTGGGTTCCGACTGTACTCTGATATGTTACATTCTCATTTTCTGAGATGATGAACTACATACTTTTGTACTCTCGATGCACTGTTGATTTGCAAATGTTCTGTAGCAGATGCTCAGCGAAGATGACCACAGCCGTGCCCTCAATTTCCTCCCAAGGTCTGCTAGCTGATGTTACGAAGGGCTACTCGGATGGGCTGTGTATTAATTTTCTATTTTAAGTTTGCAAGCCAATACTTATTTCAGGTTGCAACAGTGGAAAAATCGGTGATCAGTGGCGCCCAACTGAAAGACGCGATGTACTTTGTACAAGCATACTGACACAAGCGTGACACAATAATACTCACACGTAACACTGCTGAGCCACAAGTTTTGTGGTTGCTGTGTAGTCTCAAGAGTAAGACAAGACTGTTCCCTTCCCCTCCCTCCTTTGCAAAGCTTGGGGACATAGTCATAGGGCCACGGCAGAGGCAGGGCTAGCATTCTGCCTTCCTAGGATGCTTGTAAGAGTGCCACCTCCCCCCCCCCCCTAATTTGTTTGTTCACATAAGCTTAGCCAACAGTGGTCTAAGACAGCTGCCGTTGAAACAGGCAGTACATACACGCGAATTTCTTCTGGAATTCACGTCCATGTTCATTTGTACGAAGCGCTAAGAAGAGCATTTTCTAATGGTTTTCGACGGCCACGAAGCATCGGCACTCGTGGACACCGGAGGGGGAGGCTCTCTCGCCGCCTACGAAAACTGAAAACGCCATGGGAAGGCCCTCGGATACGAACCGCCGGTGGGCACCTCATCATACCAGTCGGGAGATGCACTGCCCGCGTTGAGATCCATGTTGAGACGTGCCCTGTGAAGTTCGTCGTTTTGCAAGACTGTGCGAGGGCCGTTATCCTCCGAATGGACTTTCTCTGCGAGTATGGCGCCGTCATCGACCTCGGAGCAAACCGGTTGGCGCTACGAAAACCTCTTTCACCACCGGAGGAACCCAAAGCGACATCATCCGCGGTCCGAGTCCTCGCAAGCCATGTGAACTTACCGCCGCGGCCAAGTGTTTTCGTGCCCGTCGGCGTCACCGAAGCTTTCTGTGGCGAAGTTCTGCTCGAGGGAAGCCTCCAGTTGTTTCTAGGAAGAGGAATAGGCGTCGCAAGAAGCCTATTCCTCTTTAGGATGGCCGCACTTTGGACTTTACGATGGCCGCACTGTGGTCCTCGTGACGAACTTCCGAAATGAAACGCAACACCTCACGAAAGGTGCAGCCGTTGGCCACGTCGAGGAACTGCGAAACTCCGCCGAAATCGCCGCCATTACTGACGCATCCTCGCCACCTCAGCAAGACAGTACGTCGGCAGCGCAGCTCGACATCGACCCAAAGCTTCCGGGCACGAAACGACGGCTGCTGATTAACCTCCTCGCCGAATACTGCGACTGCTTTGCGACGTCGTCGAAGGTGCGCCAAACCGCCGTTGCGAAGCACCGAATCGTTACCGAGGACGACGCGCGCCCTGTGCATCGATCGCCGTACAGAGCCCTTTAAAGAAAGGGCTCTGTATCACAGCCCTTTAAAGAAAGTGCTGTGATCGACGAGCAAGTTCAAGAGATGCTGATTGACGACAAAACCCAACCTTCAAGCAGTCCTGGGCCTCGCCACTCGTACTGGTTAAGAAGGACGGAACGCTTCATGCGTGGACTACCGGCAGCTGAACGCGGTGACGAAAAAAGACGTCTATCCACTCCCCCGCATCGACGACACGTTAGACCGGCTGCGGCACTGTCGATACTTTTCCTCGATGGACCTGAGGAGCCACTACTGGCAGATTGAAGTCGACGAACGGGACCGAGAGAAGACAGCTTTCGTCAAGCCGGATGGACTGTACAAGTTCAAAGTGATGCCCTTTGGACCGTGCACGGCGCCAGCAACTTTCCAGCGTGTCACGGACACCGTACTAGCAGGAGTGAAGTGGCAGAGCTATCTCGTCTACCTCGACGACGTCGTAGTGTTTTCCAGCGACTTCGACAAGCACTTGCGACGACTCCGAGCTGTTCTCCAAGCCATACGGACCGCCGGACGCACCCTGAAGCCGTCAAAGTGTTGGTTCACCTATGACGAACTGAAGTTCTTAGGTCACGTGGTTACTAACGAAGGCGTTCACCCCGACCCAGAGCTGACTCGCGCCGTCGCAGCATTTCCAGCGCCGACAGACAAGAAGGCCGTGCGAAGGTTTCTTGGACTATGTGCCTACTATCGGCGCTTCGTTCGGGAATTCGCTAGGGTTTCCCCAGCGCTCACAAAACTCACAAAGGACGACGAGAAGTTCGAATGGGCCGAGGAGCAGCAGCAGGCATTTGACGAGCTGAAGCGGCGACTGCAGACTCCTCCTGTTCTTGGACATTTCGATCAGGACGCGGAAACCGAAATTCACACGGACGCAAGTAACGCTGGACTTGGTGCGGTGCTAGTTCAAGTGCAAGAAGGCACCGAGCGAGTTATCGCCTACGCAAGTCGGGCACTGTTCAAGGCGGAGAAAAATTACTCCACGACTGAGAAAAAATGCCTTGCGGTCGTCTGGGCATTGACGAAGTTTCGTCCGTACTTGTACGGGAGCCCGTTCCGTGTAGTTCCGAACCACCACTCGCTCTGCTGGCTTGCGAACATAAAGGACCCGTTAGGACGCCTCGCTCGGTGGAGCCTCCGACTACAAGAGTTCAACATGACTGTGGTCTACAAGTCAGGCCGCAAGCACAGCGACGCCGACTGCCTGTCCAGAGCCCCCGTCGAAACACTTTCCGGCAGCAGCGACGGCGATGACGACGAGTGCTTCCTAGGCGCAGTGAACACCGACGACATGGCACGACGTCAAAGAGACGATCCTGAGTTGCGCGCGCTAATCGAGCACCTCGAAGGACGAGGGGGTAGAGTCTCCCATGTCTTCTCAAGAGTCCTGCCGACTTTTGTCCTCCGACAAGGTGTACTTTACAAGGAGAACTTTGTAGACAACAGCTCGCCATGGGTTCTGGTAATCCCTACCAATCTCAGAGCGGAGATCTTTCAAGCCTGCTACGACGACCCGACGTCAGGACACCTTGGTTACAGCCGTACGCTGGCCCGAATTCGTGAAAGGTATTACTGACCCAAGCTTCCGAAGACCGTTCACCTTTGCACACGGTCACGCCACGAGTGCCAGCGACGTAAGAAACCGCCGATGAAGCCGGCAGGTCTCCTGCAGCCGATTGCTCACCCGACCGCACCGTTCCAGCAGATTGGAATGGATCTACTTGGTCCTTTCCCACCATTGACGAAAGGAAACAGATGGATAATCGTCGCCACAGATTATCTCACACGGTACGCCGAAACAAAGCCCTTCCTTCAGGGACTGCTGTGGAAGTCCCCAAGTTTTTTATCGAGTCCATCGTCCTCTTGCACGGCGCTCCCGAAGTTCTGATCTCAGACCGTGGATCATCGTTCATGGCCCAGCCGACGCAAGAAACCCTTCGTCTCAGCCACACCAGCCATCGTCACACCACGCGTACCACCCGCAGACCAACGGGCTGACGGAGAGACTCAACAGGACCATCGCCGACATGATCTCCATGTATTTCGACGTGGAGTACAAGACATGGGACGAGGTGTTGCCGTACGTCACATTTGCCTACACCACGGCCGTGCAAGAGACCACCGGAGTTACACCCCTCCAACTGGTTCATGGTCGCAAAGTAACGACAATGCTGGACGCAATGTTACCCCACGAACCGGCTGTCAACGGAAGCGACGACGCCCAGGTGGTTGCCCAACGGGCAGAAGTCCAACAGCTTGCCCGACACCGTATTCAAGCCCAACAACGTGTCGACACTGGCCGCTACAACCTTCGTCGTCGGGACGTCCACTTCCAGCCCGGAGACAGGGGATGGGTGTGGATACCAATCCGCGGTCGTGGTCTCAGCGAGGAACTCCTGAAGCGCTACTTCGGACCCTACAAAGTGCTTCGTCGACTCGGGGATCTGAACTACGAGGTGATGCCCGACGGAACAAGATCATCATCACGCCGCCCACCACGACCTGCAGTCGTCCACGTTGTGCGCCTGAAACCGTACTATGCGCGATAAGACTGTGGACCTTATGTGTTCTAAATGACTCTTTAGTTTGCCGTTCTTTTTATTTGCTTTGTTTCGTGTTGCATCGGGGCGATGCACTTTTTAAAGGGGGGAGTAATGCCGCGCGCGTAGCTGGCCGAGCGGGCAGCGCGGCCGTGGCCTGACGGTTATCGTTTTTGCCTCCCACGCGAAGAGCCAGGGTTCGATTCCTGGGCGCGACGCGTCTTTTATTTATTCTTGCAATTTACTGTTCTGTAAAATTTGAGAACTCTGTTGCATGTTCTAGGTTAGAGTGTTCTATGCGCGAACCTTCTACGCCGATTGTTCGAGAAGCCCACGCGTGTACAAAAGGGGCTCCGCGTGGCTAGCCGCAGTCAGTCTCGCCCCAGCGCTCGATCCTGCGGTTTCGCCGACATCAACGCCCGCGACGTTCTGCTGTTTTCTTCTCTTCCTTTTTTCGTTTTGGGCACAAGTTCGCCCCATTAAAGGTTTAGTTTCTTCAGTCATCACCGCCTCGTCAATTGTCATTCGTGACAATATCTAGGACGTTTGGGGCGCTAACGTGACACCTGAAGAGGAGACACTACGGCTTCATAAACTCTACAGTCTGATATAAAGCTGTTTTCTTTATCAACACTATTGCTCAAATGTGACTGTGAAGATGTAGAGGTGTTTCTTTCAAAACGTCTCCAGTTAGCAGCTGAGGGTTTCTAGCAGAGGCGTCGGGAAAAATGTGTGAGGCGGCTTGAGCGCATTCAAATAAACTGGTGAAGTGGTGTCCGATAGCATTACCTAAAATATACCATGGTGAGAGGATTTAAACCTGCCATGATATAATTTATGAGCCGATACACAGAAAAGAAAGATTTAATGGGTAGAAGTATACAGGCTGGTCAGTCGTCTGAATCCATATATTCCTGCGTAAAAATGTTTCTCACTCAGACGACCTCATGTGTCGAGGTATTGTGCACCTCAACAACTCCCAAAATTTAAAAAGGAGTTGGAAATTGCTTTACTTACAATTCCTTATAAAGCTATTCAAGCTCTAAAAATGTTGAGGAAGAATTATATAAAAAAAAAAATAATTGGAAGAGAGCAGTGTAGAAACAAAAAAGCCATTCAATGAACACATTCCGTTTAATGTTTATCATCGTCTGTTTTTGTATTAATTGAGTTGCGAGTCGGCGCTTGACCTGTCTGTTTACTTCTGTGTTTGTATTTTCTGTGGTGTTTATCACCACCTTTATACATACCAACTCACCCAACTCACCCCCTTGCTACCGCAGTCGCCTTCCCATTTAAAAAAAATGCATGGCAGTTTTCTTGGTAAAATGCAAACTACAAATTTCTTAGCTTAGACTATTCCTGGTGGTCTCAGAGGATAACATAAATTGTGAATCACATATGTCAAAAAGTAGGAACAATTAAACACACACGCACTTTTCTCGCATACTCGACTACCTATTAAATGTTCCCAACAGACCCCTTTGTGTACCATGCTTTTTGTTCATTTAGCATCGTGACATCAATCATCCCCATATTAGGGTTCGCTGCGACTGATAAACTAGGTCGGGCCTCTTTAACAAACTCCCAAACAAACGTGGCTTTTCGTTGACCATAAGAACCCGGTCCCCAATGTTGACAACAGGCAGATAACCCCAAAGCTGCATCTAACTCACGACTGAGTGCACAGGGGGCGGTCGGTCCGTCGGACACTATACCGTCTTTCATTAAATCGACCACCATGTGACTGTGATGCTTCACCCGATTCCTCTCAAACCTCGCCGGCCCTCTCCGGTTGGTGTGTGTGAGTTTATTTTGTCTGCTGTGCGTTGTATGAACGGTCAGATCTCTTGCCCAATGCATAAACCAGCACAAAAAACGCTCGCTGTCCCGACATTTCTGGCAGCAGTTGCAGCAGCAGCGGCAGGAGTAGTAGGAGTAGTAGCAGCAGTAGTAGCAGCAGCAGCAGCAGCGGGACAGCTGGATGAAAACTGCTCAAATTTATCAAATGCGCGTTAGCATGGGAGCGTGTTAATGCCTCTCTCACTCGTGAATCCGGGAATTTGGAACGCCGACGTGTTTGTTCACACAATTAAGGCTGGTTCTCACACTTTCGGTGCCGAAAGCGTTACTCGTCTGCAAACGTCTTCGCCGTTTTGTCTGTTTTCCAATCACCGTAGAAGGCGTTTTGCCCCCCCCCCCCCCCCCCCCCTCTCATCTGAGATGGACCATCTCTACAATTTAAAGACGTTTGCAAGTACGGCATCTGAGCGCCGCCATCTTACTGCGGTTGTGGGTCGGGAAGATTTTATGATAGTCAAGCGTTGCTCAGGCGTACCCACGGTTTCCAGACTGGCGCCGAAACAAAGCGTTTTCCATCGACGGTGGCCAGACTAGCTCTCAAAGCGTACTGCTTGCAAACGTCTCCAGGCTCTCTAGAGAACATTCCTGCAAGCTGGCGTCATCTATGATGTAATCCTACAACTGAATTTAACTAGAGTGGAGTTAGTGTATTATTTTGGGAGCTGAAATGCATGTACCATTTCTAATAAATTATTGTTCATTACATTGTTAAGAGTTATTTTCAAGCTCTCGGGTATAGATTGATTTCGGCAGCAGCGGCGGCACGCAGCGAACAGTGTCTGACCGCTCGCTCGTGATTTCTACAGATTGACGCTGCAGGATTTCCAGTTCAGCAACAAGCGCCGCGAGGACAAGGCCTTCCACCCCCGCCCTCAACCGGTCGAGCTCAGACTGCAAACGTCATCCACACGTGGCTTTCTGCAAGCGTTGCCATAGAGAAATATAGCACTACGTAAAGAGTGGCCGCTCAACCCGTTTCGCGGCCCAGGAGTTAGGGACTCTACTGGCCGTTAGTAGGCGCAACAGTGCCACTTATCCTGAACATTTGTCAGACATATGATATTAATAAATAACTTTGTTGCATAGAGTAAACTTTTAGAATTATTACGAACTTCGAAAACTTTCAAAAACGACTTCAACGGCTGTGGCTATGGCTGCGGCGCGACGGTTGGCTTCGGAGTCGTGGACTCGACGGAGGGCGGATACTTCGGCTGCTTGGTTTGTGTCCCTTGCCTCATTGTGTGGGTTGAGTTGGTTCCGCGTCTTGTCGTCTCGTGCGGGTTTTTAGTCATTCTTTCCTTGCGGTCGTAGTATACGGTATGCGTAAGAAGTATTGTGACTGCAGTTTATTTGTTGACGGACATCTGCATTCGGTCACTGAATTTAGAAGCCACTGGGCCAGACTGTTCTTCTATTGTTGCTGGATTAGTCACATGGTCATATGTGCAAGCGCTTTTCATGGAACTTGAACGGTAATTTTTTTAAAGCCCTCCATCATATTGCATTTGTCGCTGTAAGTGTACCGCTGTACTACAGTACTTTTTTCCAAGTGTTGCACTGTTGACGTGTTATTTATACATTTTGCATGTGTATTCTCATTTGTGTAATGTATGAATAACACACACCACGCATTGTATTCAAAGTTGATGTTTCTTTTGCTTGTCATGGTTACAAAAATAAATACTTTTGTGCGTCAATCCCTGGTGTCGTTTCATGTCGTCCCTTCAAGAGAGTTAGCAGAAATGTGAAAATATCCTTTTCGGTGTGGGGTCAGTTTGACTTGTATATAGCGCTGGATAACGTTTCTTCTTCAGTGCAATTAAGGTATACTTATAGAACAATTCTATGTTAAACAAAAACCAGGCTAGTTACAGTAACACTGACTCGTTAAACGAGAGGGCGCATGCTACTGCCCGATACAAAAATACCGCCAAAATTCGCCTTGAATTCATTCATTCATCTGGCCAGCGGTTACTGCGTTTATCCATCCATTCAACACTCAACTAGAAACTATACTGGCCGCTGGGTGCGCTCGGTCACACTGAATTGGGCCGCTGGGGTTAGTGGAAGTGTCCGCTCTTTACGTAGTACTATATTTCTGTGTGGGGTTGCGTTGGGGTGACACCTACCTACCAAGTTTACATAAAGGTTGATACGAGTTGGATTCCGGCATTTCGGCAGCAGCGGCGGCACGCAGCGAACAGTGTCTGACCACTCACTCGTGATTTCTACAGGAGGAGGAGGAATAAACGTCTTTATTTGCCTGCAGAGCTAGGTCAAGCCTAGCCGGTGCGGCCCACACCATCCGACGCCCCAGCGCAGGGGGTCCGAGGTCGGACCTGCCTGCGCAGTAGACGTAGGGCCTGCTGGACGACCGCTACCTGGAGGTCCAGGCTACTAGCCATCACCCCGGCTTTGATGTCCGGCGGAAGCCCACTCGACGTGGCCGCCTCCGCCGGCCGAGTTTCACAGTCCCACAACACGAGCTCCGCAGTTGCCCGCGCACCACACAGCACGCACTTATCACTTGAGTACACCTCAGGCGCCACATAGCGCCCCACCACAGGAGTAAACACGCACTCCACCTGCAACTGCCGCAACAGCACGGCATCCTCCCTAACCAAATCCCCGTGGGGCGGCGGGAACACCCGCCGGTCCTCCCTCCTGGTCCTTAGCACTTCCCCAAGTGATTTCTACAGGTTGGTGTCTATTTACTTGCTTTGTACTTTCCCTCCGTTGTTGCTGCTGCTGCCGATACTGCTGTCACTTTTGTTGAGTGCGCCTTGTGCTTTAAGATGAGTAACCAGGGCGAGAACATTTGCCTCAAGTGTCTTGAAGCACTATCAGACGATGTCGCTGATCACGATGTCGCTGATGTAACGTGTACGGAATGTCAACTCACGTATCATTTTGGCACTCGTTCCGGGATCGCTGAATCGACTTTCAAATCAAAAGGTGAAAAATTCCAGAAGTCATGGCGCTGCGAAACATGTAGTACGTCAAAAAACGCGAAGTGGTCAAAGCGTCAAAGCAAAAAAAGACACCGAAATTGACTTGGTCGCTATGCTGACATGCATGAATAAAAACTTAACAGCCCACTGAGTACGAAAGAAACTGTCGACGGCATTGAGGTCTCCGTTCAAATCATGTCGGACAAGTACTATGAATTACTGGAGCGTGTTCGACAACAAGACAACGACATAAAAAGTTAAAAAAAAAAAACGCGTGCAAAAAATCGAGAACGCCAGAAATGATGGGCAACTAGCAGAAGTAAAACAGTACTTGAATCAGCTGGAATGGCGTAGTAGGAAACAAAATTTGGAAATTCACGGTGTCCGACAGGCTGAAAACGAAGACCTGCTGTCTCTGGTGAACCAAGTAGCTGTCAAGCTAGGCGTCCCAACGTTGACCCCATCTGACATAGCTTCGATGCACAGGCTTTCTTCCAGGCCTGATAAAATCCCTGGAATCATTGTGCGCTTTGGGCAACAACAAACTCGCGATCACTGGTTCGATCAAAGTCGTGACCTAAAACGGCCTCAAGATAGCGAGTATCTTCTTGAAAACATGACTCGACAGGAGAAGGCTCTCCTGTGGACCACAGAGGAGTGGGCAAGGGAGCATAACTATTAGTTTGTGTGGCACCGAAATGGGAAGGTGTTTGTAAGGAGGAAAGCCGGTGACCGTGCTACTCCTGTAAGGAGTGAAAATGACTTGTTGAACTTAAACTAAGTGCTGGCACTAAATCCACTTTCAATCTTTAAGTTGTGTTTATTCTTCCATCATGGCAGTCTCAGATTATGTATTACCGTCGCATTTTGAAACATGTATAGAAAAATAATTTTCTTCCTCGACTCGTTGTCTGCATGTTAATATTAGCTAAAAATAAAAGTGTTGATCTTGAATGTTTTTGCTGAGTTCGTTGATTTCAACATTATCATGTTTTCCGAGACCTGGTACACGGAGTATACTGACGTTTTTAGGCTACCGCTATACGAATCTTTTTTTCTCAATCGCACTGAAGGCCGAGGGGGAGGTGTGTCAATTTTGATTAAGGAAAGCATCGAGTGCGAATTATTGCCTACGTTCAGCGTAATCACTAAGGACTATTGAAGCTTTGTCACTTCAAACTAAGCACGGTATTGTCTCTGTCATTTATCGATTTATGGCGTTTTGGCTCCCTGTTTGGATTTTTAGGTGCTCTTTTTGAGTTCGCTAATGAAAATAAACTCAACATTATATGTGGTGGTGATTTTAACGTGAACATGCTAAATAATAGTGTTTCAAAAAAGAGAACTAGAGAACTTATTAATCATGAATGGTTGTCAGAGCGTAATCAGTTTACCAACTAGGGGAAAAGTTACTTCAGAAGCGTTGATCGACTTGTTCATTACAAATTACGAGGAAAGCAATGTAAGGTCTGGAGTAATAAGTTACGACCTTAGCGATCATCTTCCTATATTTATGTGTCTTAAAACCAGCTGTATAAAGAAACATGTGCCAGTGTCTTCTGTGTCAGTTCAGTGTATTACGCCGGACGGTTTGGAGAGGTTTGCGCAGAATGTAGCTAACACAAACTGGGATGATGTTTTCGAAAATGGAGACCCCATTGAGGCGTACAGTTTATTTTTAGAGCGCTTTAAAAGCCTTTACAGTGTCCATTTTCCATACAAACTAATTAAAGTAAAAAAGCGGATACGGAAACCTTAGGTAACGGTTGACTTACTCGGAAGAATAAACATTAAAAACGCTCTCTACAAAAAGTTTACGAAGACTAGAGATCCCAATGACCTCAGGACATTTAAAAATTATCGTAATCAAATAACAAAGGAATTGAAAAAGGCCAGGGAACGTTACCATCATGAATCTTTTAGATCTTCAGTAGTCCGCAGTGACCTTATGTGGAAAAATTTAAACGCGGTTATCGGGCGTGGTAAGCGCTCCAATGACATAGAAAGCATTTCTTCTTTTGGCGTCAAGTTAACTGGCATATCTTTAGCAGATGTATTTAAGGACTATTTCATAAATTTACCTCAACGTAGTTATAGCGGCGACGCGTGTAAAAATGTCACGTTTAGAAACATCGAATGTATTTTTTACATCCAGTCACTGACGCAGAGGTGTTCACGGTTTTTATGGCATTAAATAACAGTCATAGTTGTGATGCGGATGATATGCAGATTAGGCCAGTCAAGTATGTTTTACCTTTGATTACTTCCTGTATTACTCATGTTTTTAACTTGTGTCTTTCAATCGGTGTATTTCCGCAACTCATGCAAAAAGCTAAAGTGTCTGTGCTGTACAAAAAGGGAGATAAGAACGACATAAGCAATTACAGACCTATCTCTGTCCTTCCAGTATTCTCAAAGGGCTTAGAAAAAATCATACATAATCGAGTGTCTCAGTTTTTAGATAAGCACCAAATAATTACTAATGGTCAGTTCGGCTTTCGAAAAAAATCGATCAACTGAACTTGCATTGCTTGAACAAAAATAATTTATTTTACGGAGTTTTGAAAGTAAGAAATTGGCCCTTGGCATTTTTGTAGATTTTACAAAGGCGTTTGATTATTCAAATCACAATTTACTGCAAGAAAAGCTCGATATTTACGGAATTTGAGGTCAACCACTTCTCTTGCTTAAATCATATTTAGGTCACCGTCAGCAGTTCGTTCATCTTAATGGTTTCGCGTCTTCAACAAAGGCAATGATATCTGGTGTACCACAAGGAAGCATATTAGGGCCGTTACTGTTTAATATATACATTAATGATATTGTGAACATAAATCCACTGGCTAAATTCGTAATATTGGCAGATGACACGAGCCTCTTGTTTTCTGGCGAGACTGGCGACGAGCTTATCAGCTGCGCAAATGTGACCCTAACAGCGTTGCAAAAATGGTCATCGGATAACGCGCTAAACATCAATGCGAGTAAAACGAAGGCAATCATCTTTCGGCCTAAAAACAAAAATGTTTCTACAACCTAATACCGTTGTCCTATATGCAAAGTATATAGATATTGTAGATAACTTTAAGAGTTTAGGTGTAGTTTTCAATCAGTACTTATCTTGGGATAATCATGTAAATGATGTACGCACTAGATTGTCAAAGGTCATTGGACTAGTCTCTCGTAACCGTTTTATTCTACTGAGAAATGTTAAGTTTCTTTTATACCAGACTTTATTTCTTTCTCACCTGAATTATTGTTATCTAGTTTGAGGCACAACCACCCGCACAAATCTCCAAAAAATACTGCTACTGCAAAAAAAAAAAATATGTACGTCTCATTGAGAATGCTTCTTACGACTCTAGCACCCAGGGACGGTTCATAAAAATAGTATACTTCCTGTTTACAAAATTTATAAGTACAGACTCGTGATCAGTTTCAAGTTAGAAACTAAAAGAAATGGGGATAGTTTAGTAAATCTTGCGGAGCTAAAAGAACATGCAACTTCCTACCCAACTTAGTCGGTGGAACATTGGACTGTGCCATTGTGTCATAACAACTATTCAATGCAATCATTCAAATACATACTTCCTACTATATTGAACAGCCTAATGAAAATAACATTGATAATATAAAACTTCAACTTGAAACTCTAACCAAGCTTTAATAAAAGCGAAAATCCCGACGCTTCGGAACCAACTCGGTCCCTTGGTCACGGGTGACTGTTTTTGTCCCGCGGAACGGCCTGCCTACGAACCCGAACACCCCCGGGTGCTTTCCGGATTATCCCTCTTAACCCCGAAACGTAGCTGCTGGGAAGGGTCCCCGTCGACCGGTTTACATTGCCACGTGTGCATTGGATATGCCACGACTCTAACAGAAGACGCCTTCGCCAGTTTCTCTCCATTCCGAGGATGGAGCTGTTGTCGAGGTCAATGGAGTGGTTTGTCTTCTCGACGTGTTCAGCCAGCGCGCTTCCCTCCACATTCTTCTTCACGATGTCGTAGCGGTGGCGCCGCAGGCGCTCCGGATAGTTTTTCGTTTCCCCAACGTACGACGCGGGGCAGTCACCGCAGGGAATTTTGTAAACCAGTCCCTGAGCCCTCTCCCTCGGGGGGCGATCCTTTGGTAGGGGGAGAAGGCCGCCGATGGTCGAGACTGGCTTGTGGGATACCGCTATGCCGTACTGTCGTAGTACTCGGGCGAGAACCTCGCTTGTGCCCTTGATGTAGGGTACACACACGCGGGTGGAGGGATGGGGGGGCGTCTTGAGTTGAAGGGGTGCGTCGAAGTTTCTTGATTGTGCTTTTTATAAATCTAGCTGGGTAGCCATTCTTCCGCAGGTCTTGTTTGATTGTTTCGATCTCTTTTCGAAGCGTCTCCTCTGAAGTGCAGACCGTGATCGCCCGTCTGACGAGTGCCGAAGCCACGGAAGACTTATGTGTCCTAGGGTGGTTCGATGAAAAGTCCAGGTATCGGCCTGTGTGTGTCGGCTTCCTATACACATGGAAGTTCAGGCGGCCGGACTTTCTCTCTGCGCAGACGTCTAGGAAGGGGAGACAGCCATCTGATTCGTGCTCAATCGTGAATTGAATCGCTGGCTCGATGGAGTTTAGATGTGTGTGGAGGCGGTCGATCTCACTGGTTTTTACAACACAAAAGCAGTCATCGACATACCGCAGAAAACACACGGGTCCTGGGGTCCTAACCAGACGGATGTCCGTCGAAAATGTTTACATTTAACATTGATAATATTTCTATTGCAATTCAGAAATAACGAACTGAACTAATGTGGAGCGAAAACGAATGAATCAATTTATGAGACTTGTTTGAGTTTGATATTTTACTTTGTAATGTCGGTTTTTCTCTGTGTTGTTCGCTGTTGCTTTGTTTTGACTTCTGTATATGCCACTAGAAGGGAGCAAGGGGCTCCGTCAAGCTGTTGTCATAGTTGTTTTCCCTTGTTTCCTCCATTTATGTATCGAAATGGAAAATAAAGTTCTTTTATAATAATAACGCACTCGATTGTATCCAAACGTAGCTGTGTGAAGCAGCCTTTACAGCTGTGTAATCTTCCCCTTTTTCGTTTTTCTCATCTCTTTCGAGTGCGCTTTTTTTCTCTCTTCTATATAAAGCTTGGTAGCTATGCCAACGTTTATCGTCATTGTCATGGTTGCGAGAACGGACGGACCGCTCATCTGCTCTCCTGGGGACGACGACGACGACTCTTCCGAGACTTAACGGAAACAGTCTGGGTGATAGGAAGAGGGAGGGGAAGAAAGGATGTTTCTGAAAGTCGGTGGCATTTATCCGCGCTCTTCACTTCCCCTCTCTTCCCTCCTCTCCCCATTCGAGTGGACGAAAAGTAAGGGTGTAATTAGCCACAGAAGGGCATCCGTGTGTATACGGTGGCGCGGTGCCTGTTTGGGTGGCTCATTTCGTGCTGCACGCTTCGAAGATTTTTCCCAATGTGTCGCCTGGTTTGGGATTTCAAGGACGGCTTGAATGGAAGGGGGGGGGGGGGGATATTCAGATTTTAGTTTCGGGGAAGCGGTGCTCTAGAAACTGTAGATTTCGGAAGTGATGGAGGTGTTGAATAGTTGGAGGTGTGCGGCGAACCGTACAGAGGTGATCCGAATGATGCGCGGCACGAACTCCAGGGTGCCCCCCAAACAGTTTACAGGGTTTTCTTCACCGCAAATATAAACTACGCATCGCCTTTCGCTCATTCTCGGCCCCAATGTAGCCCTAGCGTTCAGAACCAGATGTCAGCTGTTTCGGAACTCACCTCTATTTTATTCAAAAGTCAAAAGCGATTTTCGAAAATTTTGAATGGGAAAATGACGGCTGACGGAGCTCTCGAATACACGTATCTGAATGGCGTCAGTCACCACATAACACTGAGCAGTTCTGCGTTGATAGACATTACAGTGGCAGCAATAGCTGAGACAAGCCAAGGCGAATTGTTGTTAGGCCTCAGTGTCGCGTTCACGCACCGTGGCGTACGCGAACAGAAGGGCTTGGAACAAAATGAACATCTGGGCCGGCTTGCTAGAATAAACGTCTTAGCTTAGACTGTACACCAGAAATCTTGCCAAGCCTGGAGCGAGCGAGCGCTTGAGACTCAGCTTATGTGCCACTCCTCGATCGTGCGCTGGCTTCTGCAGTGTTTTCGCTCACACAGTCTCAGCTTGTCTCAGCTAAGACGCCGATTCTAGCAAGCCGGCCGTGGCCATTTTTTTTCAAACGGTGGTGTTTTCTTTTTTTTAATTTCAGAGCGCGCGAAAGCGCGTTTTTCGGCACGAGCTCTTTGCATTCATAGTGCTACAACACCATTTTGTTATGGGATTTTTTTCAGAGAACGCGTGGGGTGAGCAGTTTGTAGAACAGGGTACAGGGTACAGCAGAGTACAGCAGGGTACAGCAAAAAACATAATGGCTTGTTAACGCCATGTTGTAAGCTCAGTGGTAACTCCTCTGCTTCCCACGCAGGGGACTCAGTTCCTGCGGGTAACGGGCGAGCTTTTTCGATGACTTGGCAATATTGGCGACGGATGCCCTGCAATGCCAACTACAACTAATATATTAACAATTACAACTGCTACGACTACAATATTAACAACGGACGTCATTTCCATTGGTGGGAAGAACCCATAACAGCTATCGCTCTAAAGCGGGCAAAATCTATTTTCCCATTGAAATTCTCAGAAAATCACCTATACATCTGGGGCGGTACCTGGGGAGGTCAGGGGCGTGTGCAGAAGTCGCTATGCAGGACGGGCATTCTTGCTTTCTTTTTGAAGAAATCAGACTAAAACCAACCTTTTTGTCAAAACGCTGCGACTGGGGATGTACCAAAAGAGCCGGGAAAGGTGTGAATAGTGTGCGAAAAGAACCGGTAACGCGGATATGTGCCGTGAGGAGGGAAAACCTGACACCGTCGGATCACGATTCTATGGATCTAATTCACGGAGACTCGTGGTCGTCCAATTAATTTTTTTGGTCCAAACATACACGCAGGAATACCGCCATGTTGTCAGGACCACCATGGTCAGTGGGTCTTGACGTTCAGACGGCCTCCTGATCGTTCAAACTGTCATCTGCTTTTTCAAAAACGTCTTCTTGTGGATCCATGTAAGCCGTAGATACAAGGAGGTGTTGATCATTGTTGCAAGTGTTAATTGCCGACTTGTTATGCCTCATTCACTGACTCACTTAGTCCGATTCTGCTTGCCATTTTCAGTATCGACGCCGAGCACCACACCGTCTATGCTTCTGCAGACCTCGCGACCTCGCGACTGAAAATTGCAGCAGTATCTCATCATGTGAATCCGGCTTTCGCGTCCATTCTAGAGGCATTCACGCGGAATTAATTCCCGCACGTTACATTATTAACACGAAGGTTTGTGATGTAACAAGCCCTCTTAACGTTGCTCAGGCGACAAAAGTGGTAGGACCATTGCTAGGAAGACGTAAAATGAAGAATTTCGAAGCGAAAAGGAGCAATGGTTTGTTGATGGGAGATGGCGTGCTTTCCGCCCACACCCAGACATTTACACGTTCCCCCCGAAAAGTAACTAAATACCGTTACTCGTTACTCACTCAAAAAGTAACTAAATACGTTACTTGTTACCGATTAAAAAAAAAAAAAAAACGCGTTTCTTTACCCCAAAAGCGAGTTACTTTTCTCGTGACTTTGACTACCAAATACACAACTGCTCTTTCTCATGGTTTATTGTGTTCTTTTCAGTAGTCCTTGCAGTTAGCCAGTAGCTGCCTCTTGAAGTTTTTAGGAGTTATGTTTCCTCGCTTCATTGAGAATACGTCTCCCGCGACGCTGAAGTGTCGTTCTACTGGCGCGCTCGAAGGAAAGGCAGTGTTGTGCTTTAGGAAGAGCTGGTGAATCTGGGATTCCCCTCTCTCTTTTGTTCTCCCTGCGTATAAAGTTCGAAGGACGACAATGCGTTCTGTGCCTTCCCGCGTTCGCAACATCTGTTTTTACAGTCGGTCTGTACACAATTCTAGAAGGTTCAACTAGCGAACCTTATTGTGTTCCCCGTGTGAAGGACAGTTCCATCTGTACTAGTTCGACTGACGTGTTCAGCTATAAGCGTTGCTATAGTGGCATCCTGTTTAGTGGTTTCTCGGGGTGGCCATCTGCCTTTGACGCAATTTCCGCATACTCGGGTTAGAAGAAAAGTAACGAAATACCGTTACTCGTTACTCGGCCTTACAAGTACGTTCCTCGTTCCTTTTCTAAAAACGTAACATAATACGTTTCTCATTACCTAAAAAAAGTAACTAGGTAGAAGTAACTCGTTACTAGTAACGCGTTATGTACATGTCCGTGAGATAACGGTTGGTTCTTAAACCTTGACATCTGGTTCCGACCATTAGGGTTACGTTTGGGTTGAGGTTGAGCGTTCGACAACGTGTAGTTTATTTTTACAATAAAAACAAAATCTCTAACCTATTTTTTTTTTTTTTGGGGGGGGGGGGGGGTGTACGATTATCTGTTTCCTCGTTTGCGGCTGTTGTTCTAAATATTGATGCAGATTATCTCCCCACTTACAAGGCTACACCAAATGCGATACAGCTCGCCAGTACATGAAACTCATCCGAAAACATATTGGAGCGGCGGCGAAAGGTGACAGTGGCACCCCTAGCGGACCTGGAGTCTTCGCATGCAGACGATCCGATGAAAAAGTATATGCTCCGCAACATTCTATATGTTTGCGTGCCCCATTTCCCTTTCCTAGATCTGAAACCATTGATTACATTCATTGTCTTTGTACAGCTGTAGCCACTGATCACAACCGCAACGACGATCAAATTATTGCGCGCATAGAGACATACATTTATTTATTTATTAAGTAGGCTCAAAGACGTTCAGAATATTACGTACGACTTGATCGCGTCTGAAAACCGGAAAGAAGAACTTACACATTAGAACAGTTCTCAAAACTTAGTTTAGATGCGAGAGTTACAACGTAATAAATAACCTTGTCGTGTCGTCTTCTCAGGCAGGGTTGGGCAGAAATACTCAAAAATATATTTGGGATTACAAATACTGGGATACATTAAAATAGTAGCTAAAATACTGATACTGAAATATATCTGTAAAAATGTATAGCGATACGTATCGAAAATACATTTTAAATAGAGGCAAAACGTATTTGGAAATACAAATACAGGAATACATTTTAGGAAGGGCAGAAATACAAATACAGAAATACTGATACTGCAATACATTTTTTTAAAATTTGTTTGAGATGAGTCTTGAAGTTTGAAGTGGAAGTTTTTGATCCCAAAATTACTTTCCCGTAGGCTTGGCACTTTGCCTTGAAGGTAGCGGTTTCGGACGGCGAGGAGTCCTCAATGGGCTCAAGAAAACGTTCCATCAAGGACTGACCGCGATCCCTTCCCTTACATCATGTCTGTCTGACGAGGGATGCGAAACGACTTCGACCTCTAAATAAATCCGGTGACACCATCAATCCCATAAAAACGTCACAACGCCCCTGTCCAATAAGGATGCCCTGTCAACATTGGTCTTAACCCACTTCAGTCCAGTGCTTTTCTTCAAACTCTACATATCAACGGTCTTCACCAGATAGTTTCTGAACCCACAAGAAATAACGCCATCTTAGACCTATTTCTAACTAAACATCCTCAGTGCGTGCTGGGCGTCAACCACGCATCACGCTCTGTCGATGAAGACTGGAACTTGATCAGAAATAAACTTCAAGAAGTGTTGTCACGTCACATCCCTACTTTTTCAAAAGCATCGAATCCGGCCTCTCCATGGTTCACCCGATCTATAAAGACACTCCTGAATAAAAAGAAACGGCTCTTTCAAAATGCTACGAGGTTTAATACATACCTACATTGGACAAATTACCACACTGTTTCAAATACGTGCAAGCATGAAGTAAAAAACGCCAAGAGGAAATTTTATGGCCGGACACTACCAGATACTTTGCGATCCGACCCCAAAAAGTTTTGGCGTGTCGTTAATTCGAAGGAAAGGGACGCCCACCCAGATCTAACTGATGAGCATGGTGTGCCACAATCGGACGGCGACGCAGCCAACGCGTTGAATAACTTTTTTTTCCAGCGTTTTTACACATGAACGCTTTCCGTTGCCTTTTTTCGTTTTGCTTTCAGTCAGCATTGAGCCTATGCCCCCTTTAATTTTTACACCCCAAGGTATTTCCCAACTCATTGAAAACCTTCGAGTCGCTATCTGTCCCAAATTTCTTCAAAACTCTTAAAAATAACAAGGGACTTGATATCTCCCGTTCTTTCACTATTTTTTCAGCAAAGCCTTGACTTTATCATTGTTCCTGCCGATTGGAGTCATGCTCAAATAACACCTATCCTTAAAGCTGGTCCATCATCAAATCCTACCAACTATAGACCAATATCCCTCACTAGTGTTCCTTGTAAACTCATGGAACACGTCGTATACACGCACCTTCTCGCTCACCTCGATCGATTCAACTTTTCGTTTCCAAACCATGGCTTTAGAAAAAATCACTCATGTGTCACCCAGCTATTCGAGTTCATTACTGACCTTCATGTCAACACTCATGACAATCACCAGACCGATATCATCTTCATCGACTTTGCCAAAGCTTTTGATACTGTCCCACATAGTCGCCTCCTCCTAAAGCAATCACGACTCCGCATCGAACCGTGCATTCTTAACTGGATCGCTTCCTTCCTTTCTAATAGAACTCAGTCCGTAAAAATAAACGCTTCTCTTTCTTATCAATGTTCAGTATCATCTGGTGTACCGCAGGGGGGCGTTCTCGGGCCTCTTTTGTTTTTAATATATGTAAATGACCATCCTTCTTCATTAACGTCCACCATTAGGCTTTTCGCTGATGATTGTGTCATATACAGAACGATATCCGATACATCCGATCATTTAATATTGCAAAATGACCTTGACAGGATTGGAACTTGGTGCACCGACTGGCTCATGAATATTAATGTCTCAAAAAGTAAACACATGAACATTTCCACATCGCCAAGTAGATCGTCTACCCAGTATTCCCTCCAAGGACGCAACATTGACTGGGTGTCCGTTTACAAGTACCTTGGTGTCCACTTTTCAGGAACGTTAAACTGGTCTCATCAGGTAGATTGCATAGTAGCAAGTGCTCATAAAACCCTCGGCTTCCTGAAAAAAAATATAGCTCTCGCACCTCCGTCCACTAAATTGCTTGCTTACAATTCGTTGATACTTCCAAAACTAGAATACGCTAGCGCTGTCTGGAGTCCTCATCAGGCATACCTTGCTGATAGACTGGAGTCCGCCCAGAATAAGGCAGGCAGATTTATTACCTCAGACTATTCTCCATTCACTAGCGTCACGTCACTAAAAAACAATCTCGGTCTACATTCCCTTGAGAAACGTCGACGGCTGTCACGACTATGTCTGTTTCATACCATTTTCAATTGCGCATCAACTTTTCGGCAAACCTACTGTAAACCGCCCTCCTATATACCACCAAGAACGAATCACCAACTCAAGATTCAGCCGCCGAAATCACGCACACTATTATTTTCCTCATCGCCTGTTATCATGTGCATTAGAGATTGGAACGATATGCCATACGAAGTAGTATCGGAGACTAACCTAGTAGCATATAAATTAAAATGTGAACAGTACCTTGGAATGAGCAGTTAGTAAGCGGACTCTACCTTGACATTTATTTGCCTTGCACGCTGCTCTGTGCATCTGTGCATTTTCGTTTTGATCTTTTTTTTGCGTGAACTTTTGTTTACACCCATTCAATTATGTCGCAATATATGCAATTGCAATGTTTTATCATGAATGTGCCCTTTTCCTGCTCTTTTGTGTGCACGCTTTCCCCAGCGCATTTTTGTGCGTGTTATTCTAAGATGTAAATAGTATATACGCGAAAATACTGTTTTGAAGTTGTAATTGTATAGTATGAATTTCCCCCCTCATGTAATGCGCCCGCAAGTCGAGTGCCTTTGAGGTAATAAAATGAAATGAAATGAAATGAAATGAAATCACATGACGTCACGGTGGAATGAACAGGTATTCTTTATCTGTAGGTGTGGTCTTGAACATGAAACTTTACCACGCTGCTGTATGAAAGGACAATACGTACTTTCGCTGTACGTTGCCTCGTTTAGGATCGTGCAGGCAGTGTCATTTGTAATTTTCGAGAATAGTGGACCACCTGAAGCATCCTGGAGCATGTCTTATTGTGTGTTACGGTTGAAAAAATGATACGGTGGCATCCCTGTTGTGAAGATCCTTTCTGCCTACCCTCCGCCACCGACGCATGAAGTGCAGTCCTCAAGTCTCGCCTAGCATCATCCAAACAGAGACCTCGTGGATTGCGACCTGATATTGCCGGCAAGTGTACGAATTCTGGGTCGGCATCGCGAGGCTACGTCTGGCCTTCTTCCTGGGTTTCGGATCACCAGAACAGCGGGTCACGTTCACGTCGGCTAATGACGTACCCTTGAGCCGTGCAAAATTACGCGCGCAGCCGCAAACGCATTCGAATACGTGTTGAACTTCACTGCGTGAGTCATCCTACTATTTCAAGCCAACCAACGCCAGGCTCGTGCTGCAACGGACTGTGACTGAGTTTTCCGGCTGTGTGTACTGTGTACGCTAAGGCAAAAGAGATGGTTAGCAGCGGGCATTGGATGCCAAGTAACAATGACTCAGGAAATCCCTACCTAAGGACTTGCAACAGAAGATGTTTTGACTCCACTCCTGGCACGCCACCTGGTTCTAGTCTCCGACTACGCAACACTTCTCAGAAGAGAGAAGAGGACGCATAGAAACATAGTTCGGAGAATCGGAAAAAACCTTGGTCAGCATAGTAACAATGCCCCAGCATCACCTTAACCCTGGTGCCCTCAGAGGTAAAGAAAAATGCGTTCGGTCTTGTATTTGTTTTTTTTTTTTGTTCTTTTTTTTTTTGGGGGGGGGGAGAGTATTTCTCAAGTAATGTAACGAAATACATTTCATCCTGATTGTATCGCGATACAAAGAAACATTCCAAGTGTATTTCGATACAGGAATACAGATACTGGTGAAAAAAATGTATCGCGATACAGAAATACAGATACGAAATGTATTTCTGAAATACTATCGCGATACATTTGTATCGCGATACTGCCCAACCCTGTTCTCAGGATAGGTGATCGCAAGAAGATGCCCTAACTTCAATGTCGGCACGCCAGACGGCCCAGCGGATATCGCTACTAGCTAGCGGAAGCCGACCAGTAGCAGACGTGCCCACAAATGCATACGCACATAACCATAGCACATAAAAAGTGATAAAAATAAGGACCGTACAAACGCTTTACAAGCATTCCAGAAGTAAGAACAAAACTCAACCGAAGACAGAAGAGGCATTTTAGGGGCCCCAGCCTAAACCAAAACAAAGAGTGATCGCAAATAAAGCGCAATTTTTCAGACGGCACAAATGCCTCGGCATTTAAAGACAAAATCAAGAGGACAGGTACAGTGGCTTCAAGGGGTAGTGTGACCAGCAAACTGGAGGAGAGGCGGCGCTCTGGAAGACGACCGCCTGGCTGCGCATGAGCACGCAGCACCGCGGTCGCCGCGACAAATTCGCAGCAGCCGACGCTGTTTTGAGCGTCGTTGCTCTGTTTTGAGCGCTTTTCAACTGCACATGTTCTGTTGATCACACAATTAAAGGTAGCGATAAAGACGAGGACAATTAAAATACACAGACACGGGCAGCGTTTGTCCGTGCCTGTGTCTTTTAGTTGTCTTCGTCTTTGGCGCTACCTTTAATTGTGGAATGATCTTATCCCGTCATATGATCTTAGTTCTTGATCGCATCTGATCATGAGTGGAAGCCGTGACCATGAATCTTGCTGTGACACATATTTATATCTGATATTTATTTACTTATTTATTTATTTTTCTTTCAATACCCTCAGGGCCAACGGCATTAATTGGTGCTACCTAAGCACTGTGCGGACGGTAGACCAGATGAGACGGCGGCTTGAGTCCCGTGGTGGACGCGTGAGAGATGAGAGGAATTTCGCATGTTTATTCTTCGGGTGTGTCAACTGCCGCTGGTTAGGTCGTTATTGTTAATTGGCTCCTGTAAACAATGCTGGTGTACTATCTCTATGATCTCTTCCTTTAGCAATAGCCTTGATATTACGCCTTTTAATAGTGATCACAGTGTAATAATATAATTAGTTTGTCAACTGCCTACGCGCACAGCCTTTGTTGTCTTTTGCACGTTCTTATTTATCATGAAAATTTTACCCATTAAGGTTATACATCTATAAAAACGTACAGATGATTTTTGCCAACTACTGTGACAAGATGCTAAAACAAACTAAATATACGCACATGCACTTAATATCGCCAGATAAAATTAACAAAGTAAAATAATAAAATTGCAATGCCTGTGTGCGGTACCTATGGAGGCATAACGGCTAGGTTTAACTTAGATAAAATTAACAAATTATTTAGGAAAAATAAAGTGGGTAAATGGGTAAATGAAGTAAGAGACACGTGCCCTCTAATATTGGCTGAAAAAACAACACGACGAATTACTGATTAAATTAAAAGAGTTACTTGAAAGCCGTGTTATGCAAAATATTCAATAAAGGTATTTAAGATAAGATACAAAATACCCATTTGAAAATGTATTTAGAGTATTACTCGAGTCTCTTTTACTACGAACAATCTTGATCATTTAGTTCAACTTGAGTGCGTTGGTGAAGTTAAATAAAACAGAAAGGATAGATATGCGGACGGATAGAACAAGTTCCAAGATCGTGGTGTATAAGTATTAAAGCCAAAAGTGGGTGCTCTACTTGTAATGACTTCGCTGAATATTACACTCTGCTGTGATCTTTAGGACTTTAGAAAAAACGCACTGGGATACTGCAATCGAAGTTTCCTTTAAAATAGTTCTGGATATACAAGATAATGGGTGCCAAAATATTTGAGGAACAAAGGGGACTAACCTGTTGCAGACATGGCACCTGGCATGCTTTAGTTTGGCGGCAAGTTAGACTCAAGACGCATTCTGCAATAATTTCGTAATATGTCCTTCCGCGATTCGGGGGACTTGACACATACTCAGTCATTGCATATCAATAGCAGCTGAACTGAAAGTTAACAGGCAGCCAGACTCGTTGATGTGCACGCCAGTGAACTATCAACATGCACGCTCATGAGAAACATCTGCTCGAGGACGGCAGCCTTATGCTTGTCGACGTTTAGCGCACTCAAAAAACGGTCCCTCAAGCATTCACACACCCAAGGAACACAACTCTCACACAGCGCTCGCTAACAACTTTGTATTGCGTGTTTAACTATGGCTTCTACTTCTACTTCAATTTGAGACGCTTTTCAAATAGAAAATGACGAACAATAAGAGGCAAAACCCTTCTAATGCTTAGGCGACTTTGCGGCTAAATAATTAATCTCTTTTTGTGATAATATTATCGACGGAGTACTAACAGATTTTTCCTCTAGATGCAAGTCTTTTCAATTAATATTAAGGACCTCTATTATGCATTACCCCAATACCGTCTCTTAAGAAGTATTGAACACAGCATCGACGCCTTTGGTGCTATTGCATGTCAGAATGCCTCAGGCATGCCCCAAAGTAAGTTTTTGGAGTTGCTTACTATCTATCTTAAATCCACCTTTGCTGCCTGGGATGTACACACCTACTTAGAAAAGAGAGGAGTGTGCATAGGTTCGTGCATTGCACCTGTACTCAGCGACCTATATCTTGTACACCTCGATAGGATTCTACAACAGAGGTTAGATGCCACAAAAGTAGTGGAAGCGTTTAGATACGTGGAAGATTTCTTTTAGCCACCGATGAAAAGAATTGCCCAATCTTGTTGGACAACGTCCTTTCAGTATTTAAAGATTGCACGAGTCCCCTAGCAATCACGCACGAGTTGCCGGTTGCTATTTACAATGCCCGAAACGCGATTGCGAACGGGTGTCGTAAATGAACGCGAAGAGCAAGCCATCTGCTACTAGTGCAGGAGTTGCTTCGACGCCAGAACAACGCCAAGCTCTGATTGGCTTCGATTGAAAGGATAGTGGGTAGCCGTCAGGGAACTCCTCACAAAGCGTGCTCTCAAAACGTCAGCGCAAAGAAAGAGGAAACAATTGGAACCTTAACCGCATCAATAATACAGTTTATTATGGTTTCTGCACACTGTACTGCAGGTATGGAATATGTTTGCGTCAGATACATGTTAAACACCGGAGGTTCGCAGTCGTAT